>CM076920.1:11953496-12183449 GCA_039566165.1 Maruca vitrata | reverse complement strand
GTTTAACTTTAATCTTTCTCAAAAAACCCTAGGAAAAAATAGTACCCGAAAATTGCGTTGCCAAATTATAATAGACTAGCGGCCGCCCGCGACTTTGTCCGCGTATTAATGGGTTTTAGTGGCAATGATGTATTAAAATAGCCTACATGTCTTGTAAAATTTGTTGTTTATTAGTGAAAGTTCCGTCAACGTTCTCCCATAGTACGTCTTCCGCACCCCGGTCGAATTTTGAAAAAAAAAAAAGAATCGCTGGTCTTTCCAGTGTGCCAGCTTCCTCCATACCTATAAAAATCCATAAACACTTATAAGTTCTCCCATACTAATTTTCACCCCCCCAATGACCGCCATGGGGGTTGAATTAAAAAAAAAATTGCTCTTGTGTCTCTCCGGAATGCCAGCTACCTCCATACCAAGTTTTATAAAAATCGACAAACACGTAAAGATTCTCCCATACTAATTTTCACCCCCCCATTGAACCACATGGGGGCTGAATTTTTAAATAAAAGTAGCCTATATGTTTGAAATAAAACTATTTTTTACGGATTAAACTCGCGTGTATTGATATTCTAAACATTATTTAGAGATCCGACGTTTCGAGCTCTTTACAGCGCTCGTGGTCACGGTTAAGACTAAAGTTGACAGGTGTCTTTATTAGTGAGTTTAATTACTACCGTCATTTGGTGTGATATTTTGTGTTTCCGATTCCGATTCACGCATACAGAACTCACAACATTGTTAGGTCTTGCAATATGTTGTTGTTTTTGACGGGCTTGGGATATTATGGTCTTCATGATAGGATCCCAAGCAGGTGGTACACTCCAACCATCTTCTCTATTGAAATTAGGATGTTTTTTAATCTCAATAGCTTCTCTCAGCATCCTAGGGACAAAACGTTGCTCTTTCACGAGGATTTGAGGTTTGTCAAACCGGATATAATGGTTGGGTCCGTCTAGTGCATGTTCACATACTGCAGACTTAGTTTCTCGCCTGCAAGTATCCTCCCTAGGATGCTGAGAGAAGCTATTGAGATTAAAAAACATCCTAATTTCAATAGAGAAGATGGTTGGAGTGTACCACCTGCTTGGGATCCTATCATGAAGACCATAATATCCCAAGCCCGTCAAAAACAACAACATATTGCAAGACCTAACAATGTTGTGAGTTCTGTATGCGTGAATCGGAACACACAAAATATCACACCAAATGACGGTAGTAATTAAACTCACTAATAAAGACACCTGTCAACTTTAGTCTTAACCGTGACCACGAGCGCTGTAAAGAGCTCGAAACGTCGGATCTCTAAATAATGTTTAGAATATCAATACACGCGAGTTTAATCCGTAAAATTAGTTTTATTTCAAATGTGTAGTGCTCGCGCAAATAAAAATAGACAATACTACGCCTATAAATAACTAAATTATAAACGGTTATTGGTTGACTGATTGTCTGAAAATGGTAATGAAGCATCCGGATTGCGACCACATAAATGGGAAAAAGAGCTTAATAGCTCTTTATCAAAGCTACCGATGCCCATTTTTAAACTAACTGGATTTAAGAGTTCGTAATACACCCCCTATACTTATTTTTAAAACCGCTGCCTCACAGCCGAGCAGATATCATTATGTATGCAAGATGTTCAATCGGAAATATCTTCACTCTTGCGTTTGATTTACGTGATTTATTTTTTATACTCTGATAACTCTACTCTCTAAGGTATATTATTGCTGTAATTAGATTCCTTCCGGATTCTTAATTTGAAAACTATATTGCATTTCGCGAGTTTATTTGCATTAGAGCATAGAGCTCTTCAGTTTTCTCATAAGTCATATTTAAACAGTTAGATATCCTGTTTTTCTTAATCCCTCTTAATCTATTAAAACACAATTAGTATGGACGTCAATGTTTTGATTAAAAATGTTTTTTAATTTTTAAATATTAACGTTAAAATAAAACAATATTTTAAACATCCCACAAATGGATTTTTCACTGTAAAACGTAAATGTTATCGTCTATCATCACCACTGAGTCTGTTAATCCCCCTCGAATTGATATAACCACGTTTTCAATTAACTGGCGAGAACTATCGACCGTCCAATCAACAGCTCGGGGACTTTGGGAAAAAATAATATAACAACATAATAATTGTATTGGGACTTCATTGGCGATCTCGCATTTATATCTTAAGTAGGTGAAACGGACTATAGATATCACAAAAATGTTGAGTAGTAATTAGTTTCCACAGTTTAAGATTAGAAGTAACGAGAGCCTGACATTGCTAAATTGGTTGCTGTACCTACTACTACGCCGGTTCCAAAAGGTGATAGCGGAAATAATGTAACGTCTTTTAGACCGATCGCAGTTCTGCCAGTTTTCGCCAAATTGTTTGAAACTGTGTTGAGCCAAAAAATTAATACGCAGTCTGCTAATATTCTAGACGATAGTCAACACGGTTTTCGAAATAGGCGCTCTACTACTACCAATCTTGTAGCCCACATAGATTATATCTACTCAGAGTTAGATGCTGGTAGGCATGTTGATGCTACCTATTTTGATTTTAAAAAGGCCTTTGACCTAGTTCATAACGATATTTTGTTAAGTAAGTTAGCCAAAATAGGATTCGCACCTAAGCTCGTTGAGTTTTTTTCAAATTACCTACGCGATCGTCGTCAATTTGTCAAAGTTGGTAAATTTGTGTCTAGAGATTACTTCACTAGATCTGGGGTTAGCCAAGGTAGTACATTAGGACCTTTACTTTTCCTAATTTTTATTAATGATCTTCACGAGAATGTCACTACTTCAAAGTGCTTGCTATTCGCGGATGATCTCAAACTTAGTCTAGGTATTGCTAACATAACTGACTGTGAAGCATTACAAAAAGATATTAATGCAGTTATGAAATGGAGTGTGCAGAACCATCTACCATTTAATATTGATAAATGTAAGACTATCACATTCACACGTAAACGCTGTCCACCGAAAATAATTTATAAGTTGTCTGACGCGCTCTAAGAAAGGGTAAGTAAGTGAAATCCGTGACTTAGGTTTAGTATTAGATTCCAAATTGGACTTTCATAGTCACTATAATATTATGTGTAAAAAAGCCAGCAAAATGCTCGGCTTCGTAATACGTACATCGTCGCAGTTTTCCGGCTCAGAGGTTGCTTTGGTCCTCTATAATGCGTATGTACGAAGCAAACTTGAATATGGTGCCATTGTGTGGGATCCGCTCGAAGAGAAATATATCCTCTTGGTTGAACGAATTCAGCGTAAATTTGCACGTTGGCTGTATAAGAGGAAGTACGGTTACTATCCTCATTTGTATCCTTCTTTATTTGTGTCAGGTATGGTGGGATTTGATACATTAAAAGTTAGGAGGGCAATACAGATAATAGGACACTATTTGTCTATTATCCACAATAAGGTAGAGAGTCCGAATATCCTGAGTAAAGTGTGTCTACTCGTTCCCAAGCGTTTAAGCTGGAATGAGGATGGAATGGTCGAGCCGCGAAGGCGGCCGCGCCTTCTGTTGCGGCCCACTACGCGCACCAGATACGCTGCGCATGCACCTACCACTCGTGCCTTGTGTCTTATTGGGGATATGCTCGCCCACGACTGGAATATTGATCTTTTTGCAGACAGCTTTGGACTATTGTGCTACAAAGCTCTAATATATTTGACTAGTGATAACTGCCCGTAGTGTTAGTTTGACTTTGACATTTTACTTATTATTTTACTTTTACATTTTTATTATCTTTACTATTTGACATTATATTTTTACTGACATGCATTGTTATTAACTAATTTTATTTGTTGCTATATGACTCCATTATTTATTATTCTATTTCTGTTTTGTACTGGTATAACTGCCGTAGTTTTTATTTTTCTTTGACTAATTATATATTTTTTTTATTATTATTTTAATTATATGACATAACTTATACTTTCACTGACATTGACATGCATTGTGTATTAATGAATTGTTGACATAATCATCAAATTGTTGTATTGCTTTGTGTTATCTGGCATGCTTTTATTTTGTATTTAATTTAATTAGTCTTTTAAGCGTTTTGGTCATGTACTGTTAGCTTATAAGATAAAATGAATAAATAAATAAATAAATAAATAAATACTAACTCTGGACACGACGGATTGTCATCTTGTCAGTAACTGAGACGGTATAGAGACAGTATGCACTTATATTGTACTTGCTACGCTTGCCTAAATTGTAAATTCATTCAGCAGATATATTCGAGTACCTACATTTTTATCCCGAACTGAGATTTGTAACAAAGGCCTCTCAGTCTTTAGGTGGTTAATAGATCAAAGAGATATGTAATTGGAATAATTGCAACCACACAATCAAATTGCAACGTGTTTTCGTAAGACTTTACAGCATTGTTAATGATTCAATTTGATCTCTTAGTCTAAGAAACAAATCACAACGAGAAACTTACTACCAACATTCAAAAAAACCTTACAAGAAAAAAGAATCATATCAATGTAAATGAGGCTTGCTCTCCAGAGAAACCGTAAAAAATATACCCACTTTAATAATACACGGTTGGTAAATTAGCTGCAGTATACACAATGAATACATCAAATATGTAGCTACCGTAGCAATCTAGGAGAAAAATAAAGGAAAAACAGGTTTTCAGACTTCATACCTTTCAGACTACAGTATAACAACAAATCGATACACCCGAAACTCTTCAAAAATTCACGAAGGTAAAGGAATTTGCCTTCTCACAGGACATCAATAGAGCAATACAGCATTTTAGTACAAAAAAGAATTGGGTATAGGATGGAAACAACCTCCAAAAGCGAAATAAGATCGTTGTTCACTTATATCAAAGATTATTTTCAGATGTTAGATAAGGTATTGGCTTCTACAAAACCAGAATAGTGCAACTGTGAGTGGCTCCTTCTTCGTTCCTAACGTGACATCGGACGCCTTTTAGTATAAGATATTTCCTGATGAAATGAAGGAATATAATATTGCATTTGCGCTGCACTCTTATTCTTGTCGAGTGATATAATCTTTATACTATGCTTATTAGGCGGATTATAATTTCTTCCTTAGCTTTATTATTACACGTCAGAACGAGAAGAAGGTTATGTTAGGTAGGTAACATAATAAAGACGTTGCTTGGTTACTTTTCCATGCAGTCAGCTAGCTAGAGTCTTCAGAATTTTCTTACGTCTTCAGTATGCTAGCAGAAAATATGGCTTCTACAATGATTCCAAAGAAAATTTTAGCTGGATTTACTAACTTGCAAGAATTTAAATATTTTAGATCATTGAATTCGAGGTATCAGCAGAAGTTGTTATAACTTCACCCGCGTCTTAATCTAAAATATCAATGTTTTAGTACCTCCCTTAAATCAACTTTAAACTAAAATGTATATTGAGAAGGGCAATTTTCCCGGTACTGCTAATAAAGTTTACCGAGCAAGCGAGAAACGCGCCGTAATCAGACATTAAAATTAGGTTAAACTTCGCTTTAACGCATCCTATATGAGCATGTGCTCGTCTGCTCAAATATATACGTACTTTACTAGATATACTCATATAGATATATGACTCCTACCAGGGAGATATGAGAGTTTAATTTGTTGTCTGCACAAGCAATATTGTATTTATGATCATAATAGGAGGCAGCCTGATTATTCTATACAAGAACAATACACTTTTACATTATGTACATCATCTCGATAGAAACCTCTTTGGGAATCTGAGATTGGAAGAAATCATATTTGTTATTTTTTTTTATATTCGCAAATACGCTGCCTACATCTAACATGTGTCATGTGAGTGTGAGTTAGGAGAAAACCTTAAGATACAAAACTCGTTCATAATAATATTTAATACGGGTCTACACGCGAGTGGCAAATACATTACTAATTATACAGCCCAACGTTATGATTAGGTTACACCAATCATGGTCGCGAGCGAAGTCCTGTAGTGAATATTACATGTAATTGAACGCAAAAGTCTTAAACCATAAAAAAAAAACATTTCTAACGACAATTAAGGCCAGAAAAATATATCTAGTTACAAAATTATCCATAACGAATCGACGTAAGCAAATTAAATTCTGGAACTCGAGCTGCAGAATCGATGTCGCTCTAACTCTTAACATTGTTATCCTTGCTTTTGTACCTCGTCGGTAGAGGCAGAGGAAGCAATAAAGTATTACTAACTAAACCTTATAGCAATAAATAAATGGATTAAGATCTAAACTACTTGCATTTTTAGTTCGTTTGATTATCTAGTTGGGTTTAGTGAAATATAGAGATTTTAGTAGTACCATACTATTGTGAGCGATGAGTGTCATTTGCGATGCATGTACTGTTGCATTGGTTGAAAGGTATTCCCTTTCAACAAACAATTAAATTCTTTATTATGGTAAAAAAATAGGAATATAGAAAAAAGATCTTAACTTGAGAAAGATGCAACATAAAACATATTTAAATGTTCAAACAAGACATACAAATAGATGTGTATTAATTTCATGCTTCGCTCCTTTATTTACTTTCCCAATTAATGTGTACCTTTTTTCCCTTCGGACCTCGCTAGCGAGTAGACGTGAAGGCCGTATTTCGTTGTTTTAAATAAAAAATATATTTCACATAATTCGCACAAAATCAAGCAAAAATAATAGGAGTGCATAAACATCGAGGAGATCGAGTGACGACGAGAGGTGACCAGTGCGCGCGACCGTTCGGCGTGAGTCATACATTGTTCATACAAGTCTGTATCTGTGTGCGTGCACGCAGTAACACCGCATCGGCCCGCGCTGACTTCACCCACCTCATGCGCTCCTGGTAGCTGACGTTCGCTTTGAGCGTCCGTATTCTGCGCGCGTCCGTATTCTGCGTGCATCCGTATTCTGGAGAACTTTTTGAACATCCGTATTCTGGAGATTTTTTCTTCTTGATTTTCTGTACTAATTAATTAAAGCCTGTGATATTGCATGACATTAAAAAATGCACTGCAAGGCATGTAATAAAGATTTACATTCTAAGGAATGTATGAAATGTCGACTATGCAGAGGCAATTATCATTATCAATGCCTCAGCATTGATAAATCAATGTTTCTCGCAATTTCAATAGAGCAATCGTCGGCGTGGGTATGCCCGTCCTGCAGTAATGTAACTCGGCGGGTTCGCAGTAGTGACAACACGCCTGTTCGACAAAGTAACATTGCTCGAGCCGGTCGCAGTGACGACTTGAACATGTCCTGTGATAACACCGATCACCAAAAACAAACTTTTTCCCCATCTATAACAGAGACGACAACTACCAGCCGAGAGGAGGTCACAATGGAAAAAATAAGTAATCTCCTAGATGAAAAGCTTAGTACTTCCTTGACTATTTTTATGGATAGTTTTCGCAAGGCGATAGGAAAAGACGTACGTGAGATGGTGCTGAGTGAAATAGGTGTGGCTTTGAAAGTCATGAGGGAGGAGTTCACAAATACTACGGACTTTATATGTGCCGAGCAGACTGAGTTGAAATCAAACATTATTAATTGCACTGACACTGTGAAACAACTAGAAATCGAGAGGACTGCATTACAAGGAGAAATTAATAAGCGCTTAGCCGCCGTTGAGAAGATATCGCGTAGCCAAAACATTGAGTTGCAGGCGGTACCGGAACGTAAAAACGAAAACCTGTTGGTAATACTTGAAAAACTCTGCGAACTTGTGAAAGTTCCTATTGAGGATGCACACATCAGCGCTTGCCGAAGAGTGTCCAGGCAGAATCCCACATCAAATAGACCACGTAACATCGTGGTAACATTTACCACACCTCGTATGCGAGACACGGTACTATCTGCCATTAGCAGATATAACAAAACGCAGCCCTGCGTGAGATCTTCAGACCTTAACATTCCGGGTGAACCATGTAGGATATACGTCTCCGAACATCTGTCTCCGGAACAAAAATCTTTGCACGCAGCGGCAAGGAAGGCAGCTAAGGAGCACAACTATAGATATGTATGGATTAAATATGGTCAAGTTTACATGCGAAAAGAAGACTCTGCGTCAGCCATTCTAATTAAGAATTTAGACTCCTTGTCAAAGTTACGTTAGATGATTATTACTTTTGTTTCTGTTTCTTATTATTATTTTCCTGTTAAAAAATTGCAAAAACTATCCGGTTTGTTTAAATGTTTTTTTTATGTGTAGTATTTTTTTTCAAAATTTAGGTAGGGCTAGAAGTAAGTTGCAAGAAATATACTTAAGCTTGTTAAACACTAATTACGACCTCGTTTGTTTGACGGAAACTAATTTTGACAGTAGCATATACGACGGTGAGATAATAGACAAACGTTATAATGTTTTTAGGCGCGACCGTGAAACATCATGTTCTAAGAAGCAGAGCGGTGGTGGTATACTTATCGCTGTTAAATCCAACATAATGGTTGTCCGTCAAACAAATTGGGAAAGCAAAGTGGAAGACCTATGGCTCTCAATATTTTCAAAGTATAATGATAAAAAACCTTCCTTGCATGTCTGTCTTTGCTACTTGCCACCAGATCTACCAATTGAGAATGTTAAAACATTTTATCAAAACAGCCAAAGGGTGATTTTAAATTCGCCTTCTGAAGAGGACTTCCTATTACTAGGCGACTTCAACACAACAAATATCACTTGGGAAAGAAACGATACGCTATCTGCTCTCATCCCAGCAGACCCGCTGGACGGAAAAGCCTACTTTCTCTACGAAACTATGCACTCGTGTAACCTCGCTCAAGTCAATCTAATACCTAATGGTAACAATCGTTATCTGGATTTGGTTCTGACTAACTCGTCCCCTTCTTCTGTCATTGTAGATAAATCCGAGCTTTTATGTCCTGTGGACTCTCACCACCTGGCATATCACATATATATCTCCAGTGTCAAACCTGACAGCCCAATGAAACCTAAGAACAGGAAACGTTTTAACTTTGGTAAATGCAACTATGATAACGTGAAAGCGGATTTAAATACTGTCAATTGGGAGGAATTACTGTCGTCGACGGATATTGATGTATGTGTAAGTAGTTTCTATAATAAACTTAGCGAGATTATAGGACGGCATACGCCATTCATTAAGCACAATTCTCACAAATATCCATCGTGGTACACAAAGGACCTTATACATAGTATCAACGAAAAAATCAAATTCCACAAACGCTATAAAAAATATGCCAACCCTCGAGACTACGACACCTTCTCGTTACTCCGTCGCAGATGTAAAGCTCTCATTGCGAGCTGTTATAGGTCATACACAACACTGGTCGAAGAATCCGTGCTAGATAACCCCAAAATGTTTTGGCAATATGTAAAAAGCAAAAAAGGTGGAATCAATACAATACCGGATCGGATGACATACAGGGATAAAACCTGCACCGATGGTCAAGGTATTTGTGATTTATTCTCAAAGTTTTTCGGTTCTGTATTTGACCAATCTCCTCAAATTAGTAATGCATCCATTCTGCAGGGCGTTCCTAGCTCTTCATTTACCTTGCATGAGGTGAAAATTAGTAAGGACGATATTTTGCTCAGTCTCAAAGGCTTGGACTCACGAAAAGGCTCGGGTCCCGATGATATCCCTCCAAAATTTATTAAGGAATGTCGCGATGAACTATCCCTACCGTTACATATTATATTTAATAAATCGTTGTCTTCGGGCATTTTTCCTACCCGCTGGAAGTCTGCATACATAATTCCAATACACAAGTCCGGCGATAAAAAATCATGCTCTAATTATAGACCAATCAGTATACTTTCATGTCTGGCAAAGATCTTTGAGATACTCACTTATAATCAGCTATACAACCATCTTAAGATTTTCATTTCGGACTCTCAACATGGGTTTGTCAGAAAAGTCCACTTTAAGCAACCTACTTGAGTACAAAAATTACCTTTGTCAAGTCTTCGCCTCTGGAGGGCAAGTGGACTCAATATACCTAGATTTTAGTAAGGCGTTTGACAAAGTTAACCATCACCTGCTATGCCTGAAACTTGCTCATTATGGTATACACGGATGTCTCTTGAGATGGCTGACTTCATATCTCAGTAATAGATCTCAACTTGTTTTCTGTAAGGGCTACTCATCTTCGCCGATTCCCGTCTCCTCTGGAGTTCCTCAGGGATCGCACCTGGGACCTCTTTTATTTGTGGTTTTTATCAACGACCTCATAGAAAGATTATCTTGTCCAGCTCTCATGTACGCCGACGATCTCAAGATCTTTACAAACGTTGAACATGAAGGTCCTACCAAACTACAGATAAACCTTGAGGTTATTTCGGAGTGGTGCCTAACCAACAAAATGATTCTGAACGTAGACAAGTGCTGTGTTATCAGCTTTACAAGAAAGAAAACTAGGCCTACCTACTCTTATAACATACTCGGTAAACAGTTGGCCAGAAAGGAAACTGTAAGGGACCTGGGCATTCTGTTCGATGAGCAGTTGACCTTCCGTCCTCATTACGACTACATCATGAAGAAGGGACACCAATTAACGGGCTTTGTTATGCGTACTACTAAGGACTTTAAGAAAACAAAAAGCACCCTGTGTCTTTTCAACAGCCTTGTAAGAAGTGTCCTTGAATATTGCAGCCCGGTTTGGTCACCTTACTACAATGTTCACATTTGCAATTTGGAGCGTATTCAGAGGAGGTGGCTTCGGTACTTATGCTTTAAGCATAATCTGGGTAGGTCTCTGTCAAGCTATAATCAGAGGTTGTCCAAATTTGGAGTCATACCCCTGTTTTCTCGCCGCAAAAGATATGATCTCCTATGCCTACATAAGATTCTCCACAGTGCCATCGTTGCTCCTGGTCTTTTAGCGTCTATCAATATCAATACACACCATAGATCCCGTTGCCCAAATACATTCTCTATAAAAACATTCAAAAACAACACGTCTTATTATAGTCCCCTTGTGAGAATGTGTCGCACTTATAACGATCTGATTAAAAGTGGCAAAGACTTAGATATTTTTGACCCAATATTTAATAAATACAAAAAACTTATCACCGAAATCATTGCGAGTGATTGCTCTTCCTTCCCAAATTAACCTTTATATTTTTATTTTTTATTTTATGTTGTTAGTTTTTTCTTTCGTTCTATAATTTAAAACGGAATGTAGTATTTTAGTATTTATTCTCATAGTGTAATCTTAAGATAATCATGCTGTGTACATTTGTAAAGGAGTATTGTCTATAAGACCTAGTTTAAACCTATATATTATGTTAATTTTACGATTGTACTCTGTTAATGTACCTCAAATAAATAAATAAATAAATAAATAAAAAGTACCATACTGAAATATCAAATAAGTACCTACTAAATCTAAAACATTTCTACGCAACATGCTCACACATATTAAAATGTTCTTTGCTACATAGTGAGTGTGTGTTTTTTACCTTAAAATCTTTAATACCAAAATACAACATTGCTGATGAGTAGCCATTGTAAAGCAATTGGTCTCGCTACAGAGCGCCGCTAAATACTTAGCAAAATACCTATTAACACGTTACATCGAACAGCATTCTTTGCATTCCATTGTGCTCCATTTACGAATGGGTATTCCGGTTTAACTAGACTTGGATGTACTGTTGCAGTACCATGAGTAAGCTATCGAAAACTTACGTACGTTAAAAACCTATCGAATTGTTTTTTTCATACTAGCGATTTTAGTTCTTATCTTAACCGCTAGAGGCGATGTACAAGTTTTTCATAGACATATTTACATAGGCGATATCGAGTCTGTCGCTTTTAAACTCATGGTAGCGCTACTGGTAGTTGTGAATTTACTAGAATTTGTAAACGTATAGTATGATGGGTTGATACACACCAGCTAGAGGCTCGAACTTACCCTAAACTAGAGTGATTGGGACTTAGTTAGTCAACCACGCTGGCCAAGTACGGTTTGGTCGACTTCACACAGAGGTGCAGGTCTTCTGAGGTTGTTTTCCTTCACATTAATAAACGTTAATTTATGATTTTTTAAAGTTGATAAACACTTTGGTACTTGGAGGGATTGGAACTGGCTAATTCGCATGGAAAGCTACGGCCTAACCACTACCCATCGTTGCTCTCATACGGTAAAGTATACTAAGTAAGCATATAAACGAAAAAGTATTTATTTATTTATCTGGACATCCAGTAGCTCTTATATTTAATTATATAACTAAGTGTAATAATTACATTGGCTAGTTAGTCATTCGGTTATCATTTCATCAGACGTGTTGCTAATATTGATCTCTGTATCTCGTTTGAAACACGTGTCAGATGTCTTATGAACTGTCTATTTTGTATTTATTTTGTAACATATTCTAAAGTTAAGGTATAAGATGTGTTAATGTCACACACACTTATATTTTCCGAGTCAGAGGTTAATAAGGTACTTAAGTACTTGTGTTACGGATATCTGAAACAACACTGGTTACATAAATGTATAATTAACACACCCAGACACGGACCGAACACCGATGTCCATCATGCAAATATTTTACCCCAGTGGGAATCGAACCCACGACTTTCCAACAAAACAGGGGTACTTACTATCCTAAGTGCCATAGACACAATCATAGTAACGTAAATGCTAAAATACAAATACATAGATCCATTTTACGATGACTTTTATAGTTTCGACGATAACTAATCTTAAGGTCGGGTTTGTAACAATAACTAAGTATCCTTATAAAATCCATTATATAAATAGTTTTCTAGGGCTGGTATTTGTACCAGTAGTATTAATGGATGGATATTATATCTATATAATATGTAGGTATAGACCACACAACAAAATTCAGTCTCAGAATGCCGCACAGCATTCTGGTTCTCGTCCGTTCATGTAGAATTCACACTTGGTAAGTGCATACACTTGTATACTGAAACTCTGCTTTCAGGAACGTAGTTGCCTTCTTGCTCTTCGTATCAATTATAGATGTGCCAGCGACTTCGTTCGCGTTTCCCCGGTTTCTTACACATCTTTTACTCTTTCTTTACTTCTATTGGTCGCAGCGTTATGTTATATTAGCCTAAAGTCTTCCTCGATAAATGGTCTATCCGACACAAAAAGATTTTTCAAATCGAACCGGTAGTTCCTGAGTTTAGCGCGTTCAAACAAACAAACAAACTCTTTAGCTTTATAATATTAGTATAGATACGGGGTCCCCTTACTAGTCTTACTACAGAGGCTCCTAACTTGTTTTCCACGTATGATATTTACTCTTAATTTTGGCGCCCGAAGAAACGTTGATACAGTTACAGACCACCCAAACCACGCTACATCACCGTTATCTAGGCAATCTCCACCTTTAAACTCGTACATTATGAAAAAGCAATAAATATTTCGAGTTTGAGATTGTCAATTGTAAGTACTGCAACCGAAGATTCAGTATGGAGGAACTATTCCGTTTTCTTATTAAGGCTTGCCTGATCGATAAATAAAACAGTTTTCCTATTACGTCAAAGTTCCTTGAGTTGCGTATAAAAATACGGGGATTTCCGTCGTATTGTCTTTGCGCTGGAATGAATAGACAAGTAGTCGATTTATGGTGCCGCTGGGAAATACGCACATCGTATCTATTTATATAAATACAGGTACATAATTTCATGCGGTTTTGTGGATCGAAATAGACTAGTAGGAATGTCATGATAAAAAAAAATACTTTACCCTAAAATTAATGATGATAAAATGATCAGTGTCGACGTTAGGACGCGTAAACTTAAGTTACTTTTCAGCCAGATTGTACGGCTTTACCTTTTTTGTTAATGTGTTAGGTACTCGTTTGTTATTGTATTAGGTAGAATAAAAAGTTTTAAGGAGATTACATACACAATTCCTTAGAGGCAGCGTTGAGGAGATATTAGGAAAAGTCCCTAGTCTAATATAATTTACCAAGAAATAGTGAAATCAGTTCAAAGACCTGACTTAGCGCTATTACGAATACACAGTGGGACTGCCAACATCCTGATTACAAGGTACAACCTGGTAATGCCAGGAAACAATTAACAACTGTTTAAATATGAAAGTAAAGGAAGTACCAGTAAAATAACAGGCATAGTTCCCCAGGGATAAGCACAATCTATGAAGATGAAGGTTTATTTAGGGTTACCATTTAGCAGAAAAATTCAGGATTGCGCAGGAACTGCATATCTCGTCCAACTTATTACGCTTTTGTCTACTAGTCTATTTTTGTGTATACCACTGTTGTCGTCTGATAACAGTAAATCAAGTGCTTAAGCTACTTACTTCGGAATCGGGACAATGTATGTGATTTTTTTTCCTAACTGACACACGATGATGGCTTGGAGTAGCCTTGTCATCATCTCCGGACTTGCGGGGGAGCGGATGGCTCTCACCCCTAATATTTTTATCAATTTACTAATTGTTTTCATTCGTTTACATAGCAGTAGTGTAACCTAACCGGCGTCACTAAGAGAAGACACTATACCGCTGATTTCCAAGTTAACTCAATTAAGTTAAAAAACAACAGAAAACAACCTATTGTAATGTGTGAATAGAAATCGTACAGTCAAACACCTATTCATTGGATACAATGGCCGCAGCGGTTGCATTTCAATTTATGAATATTCTCATCTTAGAGAATACATAATCAGGTACTAATTGCTATCATTAACTGCCGCTTACGATATCATGACGTAAGGCACACTATTATTTTTCATCAATTTGAATAAAAAAGTTTGTTATCAGTAAATTGCGGCTCAAATATCAAAGTTTTAACAATAAACCACACTACTGATTATTGTTTACGTGGTATATGGTTTGTAAAACGATTGTCATCAATAGAATACTTTTTCAGAGACTTAGCATATTTTTTTGTTTTCACATGAAACAAAAGCAATTTTAACGTTTTTAAGGCCTCTAACAATTAATATTCTTCAATAGCGAGTGAACCAACTATCATAGTAATTTAGACCCTTAACAGCTCAATATACTTTGTTTGATTTTAAAGCTTTCAGGTCAGTATTCCCGAAAACAAAAATGTATATAACAATACAACATTGTCAAAAAAAATTATAAAAATAACAAAGATAATTTGTTTGTTTTTTCTAAAAATTTGTAACCACTATTTGAGGTTGTAAAATATCTTGCTGTATCGCAAATGCCATAATCAATCAGTGACACCGTACTATATTATACTCCTACATTGTAATAAGGCTCATAGTTAAAAAAGGTTGTTCGCATCCGTAATTGCGCACGAGTTGATAGATACGCACGAAATGTCTCTCGTTACCCTTGAGACGAATACCGAGTACACGCACTGCGAATGTTGTATTGACATAGTACTTAAAACTGTAGCAATCTAAATATATAAAAAGAGAAACTGACTGATAGACATATCAACGCACAGCCTAAAATTTTCCTAAAATTCGCCCTCTGGTACAACAATATACAATGATTTTTTGAGATGAAATTTGTTATTTTTTTCGCGTGAGGGTGTATTGTATAACTACAGTAAAATTATATTTTTATATTCCAATAATGATTTTGGTATTCGTAACAGAAGTCCTTAAGCTCCTTATCACGGAATCAGAACAATGTATGTGATGTGGTGAGATATTACTTTCTTGTTTAGAGCTAGGATTACCAACTTAGTTCTGCTATTAATTTGTGGCACTTTCGAATTCCCTTCAATGATGATGATAATCGAAAGTCTTCTCAATTGATCTCTTAAAATTAAATTATCTTGATTATCATTTAAAATACTTTGCTAGTCTCATAATGCAACATGCATAAATGTTTTTAAACTTTGAAATAAGACATTAATGATAATATTACACAGGCTAGAATAGTCTTAATTCAAAATATTATTTATTTGATTAATAGAACTTAACCATACTTGCATCCCAAAGCCATGTTTACGCCAAAAAAAAAAACACTATATTATTTACCAAATTAAACAAATGGCCATTAAACCTTCGACCCAATTTCTCGGTCCAGCAGCTTTGTAATGCTAATTGAAAAGATAAGACAAAGGTCTGTATTTACATAAGGATTGTTTATCCCGACAAGTTAACATTGCAACTACTCACATTTAATTGCATATTTAGGTACTTGCTTATCTCTGGTGTAAATACATTATTTATTTGCATTTCAGTTCTCAGAGGAATGTCATTAAAAAATGGTTTTACGACGAGTGTATGAGAGCAATAATGTACTTTGCATTTGTGGACTTGCCATGCCTGGCACGTTATTACAGCATCATCGAAATAAAATCCACTCCCTCGCAAGTCCCGCGATGATGACAAGGATATTACAAGTCATCATCGTAGAGAGTCACTAAAAAAATCATATTATAATGCTACTGTTTATTGTACTGTACTGTGTGAAGACAAATTGAAAGACTACCAGATACGTATAAACATGCATGCACAGCAACACATACACGTTTTAACACCCAGCTTTATTCCTGCACCCCTTTTGACAAATGTTTGTTCACAAATACGCTTGTCATATCAGTCTCATCATTTGTCATTTGTATTCCCAAAACCTGGAAAAGAGAATCACACGGGTGCTGCAGGCATTTGTATCATCAACATAAATCAACCGTGTTTGAATTATAATGAGGAAAATACGACAAATATATTCAAAACTACCATTCTGCCCGCGACTCCGACCGCGTAAAGTCGTTTGGTGCGAAAACATTACTCCTTCATAGCGTATATGACAAACATTACCTATGGATAAGAGTACCTTTTTTGTTTTCTCATTTTCATGGATTATCTGTGTACCAAATTTTGTTTAATCTGCTGAATAGATTTTGCGTGTAAACGCGAGAGGAATACAGACAGTGTTCTTACAAATTTACATACGTATCAGTAAGGATTGATTACGAATAAACCTACTTAAGAAAACTGTAGGCTACAATCTAAACGCTAACTAAGGAATAATAACAGACTATATTCTGATTACAGCAACTCTACCTGTTAATAATAAACCGGAAAAACTGACTTCTGCGGTTAATATCACGACTATATTAGCAGAATGCATCAATTAGTGCAGGACTTATTGCAAAGATGTAGGTTAGTTAGTGTTATGTATTTTTAGTAAATATATGTGAATTTGTCGACTCGTACAGAAGCTTTAAAAAATCGAGTACGCTTTTGATACTGTAAAGTAAATGAAACAAGTAAGTTACATGCTATGTTAACTTATCAACTATGTGGTCTGGTCCAATTACTAGTACCTATGTTACCCTATATTATTTTTCTTTCTACACGGTTATATTTCCATTCTGCTTCGCTTACTAATGATAAGTTGCTTACTGTTCACAAAATGTACTGATATTGCCAAATTATTATTTTTACAGGAAAACAAACTTGATAAAAACAACATTCTCCTACACAATAATTAAAAAGGTAAATAGCTTCCTTAACATAATACACCCAAATGTTTACCTTAGATATTCGAAACCGTGAAATGATCACATCTTTTCCCTACTTACCGCACAGTGATAGAGACTTAAGCATTTTCCTCATTTAAAATTATGAGTAAACGTGAAACAGAATCCGCAAGCTTGTAAAAACTTATTTCGTTTGGCCCGGGGGGGTGATTATCTGCGAAAACAAGCAAGCGGGTCTAATGACGGGTTTCGTTCAAAATTTGGCGAAGTTTAAGTTTCTTTGAAGCATTACCTGCTCGTGGAACGACGTGTTTGTCAATTGCGCCTGCGAGATACCGAGTCGCAGGATTGTTTTCATGTTGTACTTTTTAACCGAATTAAAAAAGGAGGAGTTTCTCAATTCGATCGTATACATTTTTTTTTATGTTTGAGATTGGTATTTTAATTTTTAATGTCTTATGAATGGGCTGAACGCATTTATTTAATGTTACATTTACTCAAAATAAGTAGAGTAGCCTGTAAAACGCTGTACTGATAAAGTGTTTCATTCACTTATATTTTTTTATAATAGGATGATAATAACATGATGATTTTTTTCTATTCATTTTGTGATTATGTAGTCTATTAACAAGATGCTGGATGAAAATGTTTATCGACCACGAAAATACAGTCAGAGCGTAGAAGAAAGATTTTTGTTAGTGTTTAGTTAAGTATGGGATATAGCCTGTCAAACAAGGAAAATGTTAACACTTCCTTCTGGAATGCAATTTTAAATGCTGCGTCTGAGATATACGTATACAAATAATGTGTTTTCCTTCCAACGTCCACCGACAAACCATCGTTGGTTTAGTTGTTATAAAGAAATAATGATCATTATTAACCCAAACGATCAATGATAATAGCATCTGTAATTTTAATTTATTCATTTAGTTTACCTACTGACTTGACCCTGAAATTACTACGGAAATAGTTTTTACTATACATAAGAATTTCCCTATTTTTCTGAACTTCTACACATTCAAATATTGCGTTGAATAAATGGCTTTACTTGTTGAGAATAATAATTAAAGATTCACCATGATATCATTTATCTGTTAAGTACGTAGGTATTATGTTATTTACATACTAATACGAAAGTAAGTAGCATTTTATCGTTTGGTTTTCTTCTTCTGCCCGATGATTTAGACGATTTATAAATGAATATTCTACAAGTTTAATCCTATTAGTTAAAAGATGAACTTACCAAAGTTTAAAAAAAATCCTTACACACTACTTTTTTAAAACTAACTTTCAGTCACTTCACAAAAGTTTGACGATCGTCAGCGACTACACGCACATTTTTACACTAAACGCTGATCCGTATTCTCAAACATAGTTCACATGTTCAATAAATAGTTTCAAGCGTTCCACTGTGCCTAGGAGTACGGCGTTGCACAGAGGTCCGTATTTGTAAACATCGCGGATGAACGCGCGCGGCGGCAGCGCGTAGAGCTAACGGGCTAAGACTGCCGCGGAGGCGAGTTGGCGGGTAGAGTGGTCGGACTAGTCGCTGATTAGTACAAGAGGCCGTCGAACGAATATGGACGTATCTGACTTATGACGCTTGAATACCTATTAAATATTAGACGTCTTGGGCAAAGCTTGAAGTCGTTTGTTTGTTTGTTTTGAATACATCATCATAAAATTCGCGCTCAAATACAAACCTACCTAACATTTTGTTATTCGTCTCTAAGGAATATTGGAGTGAAAAATATGTATATATGTGTAGTCGTGTAATTTAGTAGGTATTTAAAGCACACTAGCTGAAATAATATTTATTTTTTTATTATAAGCACTAACGACGTTGTGACTCAACCATAACTATTGGTTGATTCAATTATAAGAAATTTAAACATAGCCTAATATATCTATATTAATATGTTTATCTAAACATTTTAAAAGATAAATTGAACTACGCTGACATGGAATACCTATTTATGAACATCAGCATCTAATTTCATGTGATTTTTAAGCACTTCTAAATAATTTCTTACCTAATTATTAAAATAAATACAAAGTTAACATTGTTTTACAAGAGTCTTATTTATAAACTTGGTAGTAACCGCCAAGAATATATAATAACAAATTTGCGTCCTATATATATGAAAATACATCTGTAGATAACTATTTTTAATACGCCTCCAAATTCAAACGTTAGCCACCCGCACTACAAGGCAAGTAACTTGCACTTGTTTTGTAGTCCAGTAGTAAGTTGTGTTTATTTTGACCGTTTCGAATACTCGTCCGTTACATCATTGATGTAAGGTAATCAAGTGGTTACGCTTGCTAAGGTCAGCGCTAGTTGCGAAAGTAACGCACTTGGAATATATGAATAGGGGTAAGTAGAGCAGTTGATATTTTACGTTATGTTGCACGTGAATCAAAACTAAGTATGAATTAAATGTGTAAAGGAGATAACTAGTTATTAGTAATAGGTGCTAGCTCGTCACGCTACTCCAACCATTTGATCTAGCTGTCTAATCGTATTCGTTTAATAGGTAAGTAAAAAAAATTAATGTCAGCATAACTAGCTAATAACATAAAGCCAGTACTTTTTTCTTTATATTTTCTGAAATTACTTATTAATTTGTTAAACCAAGACCAGATTTTGAACTCAGGTCCAAAATTTGCCACCCAATAGACTAATATAGATGTATCGCAAGGGTCTTTTGTTATGTAGGAGCCATGATATCATGACTCCGGGTATATTTCGTTAACCTGTTAAAGGTATATGTTTACTTTGATAAAATTCACATTTGCTTCTCGCACCAGTTAGTTATTCATGTCTCGGTTCACAATAGCAATAGAATTGACATTGAAGCGTCGTTGTTAAAAATGAAAACGTGATTGAATAACTTTATTCCTTTGTTATCGTTATCATAGTGCAGTTTATTGGTCACGACGGACATGGAAAAATGCATTCGAGTCTATTAACTTCATTATCACCGAATAAAAAACACTGTTAATGTTTAATCTCTACGTTAAACTTGTTTTATGCATGTACTACCATCATACCTACCGATTGATACTACACTTCAGTATGCACTTTGACGAGATAGTTCAACATATCGTCAGAATCAGAGGACCTAATTGAATTTCTATCCACTTATCTAAACTCAGATTTTATATTTAAAAGTAGGTACTTCATTGTTTTTAGTTACATACATAACTATACATATAAGCGGAATGTATACTTTAGCCTCATTATTATGAAATTTGTTGTGAAAAATATAACATCCTCACATACTGCCGGAGCATAGAAATCACTATCACAATATAAAACAAAGTCGTTTTTGTCTGTCGGTCTTTATGTATAGTTAGATCTTTAAAACTACGTTACGAATTTGGAATTGTTGTTGCGGAGGTTTATTATGTATGAAACTTGCTTGATTTAGTAGTGAAACACTGATATCATGGCTGCATTAATGCGTACCCGGTTCGGGTCTCTAGTTAATTTATAAAGAAGCTGTCCCAAATATAGACATTATAATATTCATACGTGCCCACCTATAAAGAGTTATCAAAAATAGTGCATTAGTAGTAGAGTACTACGTAAATCGAAAGGTAATTTGTTAACATCATCGTTTTTCCCGGTATCGAACGAAGGTACTTCCCGTCTCCAAACAGTGGTACAAAACCTCCTTTTTGTCCGACTTCAAAAAAGAGGTTCTGAGTTCATGGGAAAAAATTTCGGTAGAGTCTTCAACTCAACTTTACTTTATTTTGTGACTTTCAAGTTCAAGGTGTGAATATTGTGTTTTTGTACCCTCATCACTGAATTCATAATAATTTAGACTTCCACATTAGGTCTCTAAAAAGTTTTTAACAATATTTTTTAGGATATACAGAGTCGGTCTCATGACCGACGTAACAGTTCCGCGAAAATTAGTTTTTCACAAATTCAAGCACCTACGGTTAAGTGGGAAATAACCAGAAGACTTACCTAATTAACTATGCGTAAATAAATTAAATATAATGTGTGTGTTATTGCATTATTAATAGTAGGAAGTAAAAGTAATTAGCCATAATATTAATATGCAGGCCTCTGAAAAATAAAAAGTTGATTAATATTATCTTATCTTATCGCGGGGACCGTATAACCGGTTCACTTCGACCCTCAGAGATATTTTTCGTTACCCCCACCTCTATACACCTACTCCCTGAAGATCAAATGCATTAATGCAATAACGTCCTTGGGTCTGAGGTGCCTGTATTCTTCTGGATTCGGAGAAGCCGATTCTATAAGTCTGATCCTGTGTCTGGCCAGTGAGTGACATTCACACATAATTATGTTTCATATCTTCCATTTCTTCCTTGCAGGCTCTACAATCGCTGTTTGATGACATTTTCATTTTCATCAATATTTAATATTAATAGCAAGGTTGTATTTAATTGATTATTGCAAAATCATATAGGTACGAAGAAACTACGATGATGTGGTCCGATATTGGTAACAAACTAACTGTGTGTAAGTAATAACGTCTAGTGACCCGCTCAGCCGCGCTAACAAGGGAAGAGGCTACTCGTAGAATATTCATGTGACGCTAACGCGCTAGAGCCAAAGGTGATCTCAATCATCTTCACGAATTGCATTCAAGAACTCGTGAAATTGTGTCGTAGTGCACTTAGGTATTCTGTCGTACTTGGTACAGACTGGGGATTCGGTTACAACTAATTCTCTGGCTTACTGACTCAATGGTGCATTTGATAGTGCCCCTGTCTCATGAGCCAAGAATCATCGTAGGTTCGATTCCCACTCGGGATGAATATTTGTAAAAGAAACGGTCAAGTGCTAGCTAATCAATAAATTCCAGTTTTACGAAAGGTATAACTGAAACTCGAAAGCACAGCTTCTTTAATCATCGATTTCATGCGGCAAGCAGTACCTGATTACGTCACATCTTATAAAAGAACTAAAGGCAAATCGTTCTGCCACGGGAAAACAACCACTAAAATTTCACGGTGTATAACAAAAGAGAGCAAGTTGAGAAGAGCATTAGGTCCTGATAGTTAGGTGGTCTGAGTCCTGATCTGAGTCAAGGCACTCAAGCCACATTTATATTGAGGCACATAACATCCTTTGTTGGTTAAGCAGGTACGCCCAAGGACCGCTAACGCGCTTATTGAAATTTTTGTTTTTCTTAATGTTGATCTCCTATTTTTGTGAGTCATGGCAATTGCTTCTGTTTAATGTACTTGCTAAGAACCAAACATGTGATAAAACCACAATTACTGAGGTGGAAAAAAAAACTCCGTCCTTGACGGAACATAACATGCGTTGATAGTTGCTTGGCAGATAAGGGTTTATGCTCCAAGTTAACGAGCTCCAAGGGATTATAATTTTGAAGGGTCACGTAGCTATAACATAATTTTAGACGCTTACATCCCAAAGTGTGGGTACAACGCAAAGAGATAGCCTGCTTGTTTATATATTATTTAAGCGACCTAGATCAAAATGTGTATGTATTTAAGTACGCAATAATATTCAAAAAGTGTTGGTTTCTCTACTTTAATCATAAGATTATAAACATAAAGTACTTACTTACCTACTGATATTTTTTTACATTTTGAATGAAGTTGATCATCTACCTTTTTTTAAACGCGGAGAATGCTTGATGCGCCGTCACCTTGGGCAGGGGTTTACCCAAGGTGGTGTGTGGGACTCCCGGCTGCCGCTGCTGAGATGGAAATCCCGCAGCTGCTCCTGGGCTAAGATGCAATTGCCAGGAGTGTGCCCACTAAACTCCGCGGTACTCATCGCCTCAGCGATCATCTACCTAAAGTGAGTACCTACCTATTATAAGTACCTAGTTAGCCTACTTATTCACCTAGTTGGTCTTTTTTCTATTTATGGATGCATACAGTCTCTATGTACTATGACTATGAATTATCATTATCTTTAGAAGAATAATCATTCATGTTGGTCCGAGGCGTAAAATTAAGTAAGTACCCACCTGCCCAACTTGGGCTACCAAGTCTTAGGAAAATACACATTTTGGATTTATAATTATTTTATAGGCACTTGTTACTATTTTAAATCTCCACTTAAAGCATTTTAGGGTCAATATTGGTTCACACACACAAATGCAGGTAGGTATATTGCTTATGGACATTGCTATCACAAGAAACGAGCAAGCAAGTCGTTAACCCTTGCAAAATACGAGTATAAACACAGCCTCACGATGGAATACGATCTACTTATAGTTGGTTACTTGCTTACATGCCGCCAGTTAGTATAAACCTAAGTAAGGCAAGTAGATATATATCATTTTTGTGAGTGGCTCAAATGTCGGCCGAGCCCATTCCCTCCGGTTGAGAGTGAAAGGCAAGGCAACCGATGTGTATCAAGTTACTCTACTTGGTCAATAATAGAATAACGGTATTGTGATTTGGTTTCGGGAAGTTGCATAGCAAGGAAATGTAAGTGAGTACAACTTACAACGTTCGGCAATACGAGTAAAACAATGCACTATCCGCGTCATTTCCACCCCGTCATCTGACCCCGAACTAAGCAGAGCTTGTACTATGGGCTTCAAAGACTGATATACATACTTATACATATATATTCATAAATACATAATCACACCCAGACACGTACTTACGTTTGTCCTCATCTTTAAAAAAAACATCTGACTGGTTCGATGGAGCAGTAGCATTTGGCGCCGCGAGTAATGGATTCGATTCCCACTCGTAACAAACATTTGTATGACGAACATCGGTGTCTGTCCCGTGTCTGGGAGTTCACTCGGGGTTTTTTGTGTTATTCATAGTGCATTTGTGTATACCACTTTTCTGATATCCGTAACACAAAATGCTTACCTAATGCAAGCAATTTAGCACGGAATCAGTCCAATGTATTTGATGTTGTATAATATTAAATAATAAATTTCACTCGTAAGAATTGTTAAAGTTATGTTATGTACACGGAGATTGGAATTTTAACGCTTATGCGCGATTACGATACCAATTAACGTTGCAGTTGAGTGTTAAATACAAAAAACAATAAACTGCTTGAGTCAATACCTAGCCTATCCGATTCAATGTGTAAACTTATATCATCGATAGAGTAAGCAGTAATAAGCAATTAGGTAGAGTTATGTAGATTGAAATTAGCTAGCAAATACCAATAAATTGGCAAATTTGAAGCAGTTACCTGCTCACTAATAGAATTAACTGGATTATTGCGTAGCCAGTTTGCTATTCAATGTTTCCTTAAAGTTCATGACGAAACGAATGCGTCAGAAGTATACACACGCTTATTCAGATAATGGGGTAATCCTCCTTACCGAGTTTTCGTTCACAAGGATTACTAATTAATAGTAACAGTAAGAGACGATTAGTAACTGGGGAATCACCCAGAAAGACGCCGGAAGTAAAGGCTCAAAAATTCTTTTAAACTCTTAGTTAAGAGGCAGGTATTCAACCTTGACTGTGTTATTAACTTTATGGTACATTTGATAGTACCTACCACTATCTCTTAAAAAATATTATTAAAAAGCGTGGTCGAGTCGTTAAGGTCGTTGCTTGCCATGCAAGAGGTCCCAGTTCAAACCCCGCCAAGTACCAATATGTTTTTGAAATTTGAAATTCATATGTACCATCATTCGACGCTTTAACGGTGAAGGAAAACATCGTGAGGATACCAGCACACCTGAGAAATTTTTCAACAGCTTTTGTTTTATTTTAAATGTAAATTTTAATTGATTTTGTTATGTAAGTATTAAACTCAAATATACTTAATTAAATTTAATAATACTCCCAAACATGGAACAAACACCGATGTTCGTCGCACAAATATTTGTCTCGGATGGGAGTCGAACCCACGACTCTTAGAACCGTAGGTATCTGTATAGGACTCTGGGTCACTAACCACTAAGGTGTTCCGCCGAACCAGTGAAAAATTATAGCAAATTAAACTTTAAAATAATGTTCTAAGTAAAATTTATAGACAATATTATTTTACGTTCTTGTGAGTTTAACCAAGAGATATCAACAAGTTCAACATCTCAGCCCCGTCTTTGTCTTCACCGGTTGACCCAGTTCAACAAGCCTCGCTATTTTGTTCCGAGACACTCTTCATCAAAACAAAAGGTATTCAACCTACATGTATACAATGCATGGTACCCGCCGAACTCAATAGGTACCTACATAGGTACTGTGACCCCACCGTCCCTACAATTTTAATTTCATTATGTTTAAAAGTGATATTTAATTTTAACTGAATCGTTCTTTGTTATGATTATTATGGTGGTGCGTATAGAACAATGCACTTCTTTGGTTCGAAATTCGAATCCCAGGACGCGCCTTTATTTGAGATTATTTTTTAAGTTAGTAGTATTAACCCCAGTGTACACAGATACTCCGATAAGTAGTTAAAAATAAAATTTTCCCTTGCTATTTTATATTTCAGTTGTTTATTTTTGTGAAAGGCAAAACTGAAATTTTTTATCATTACAGTTTTAGTTCGTGTCTTTTTGGAACATGGCAAATCAGAAACCGTATTTTAAAAGACTGTATAGCTTTAGTTTCTTTTGTTTTTTTTTATGAGACAAAATGTCATAACTGACATTAACATTTATTCAAAACATTTGAGTTTACTTTGTCGAAATAATTGAAAAATAATCGCTCGAGGAAATAATTCAGAAATACCTGATTAAACAAAATGGTAACAGAAACTGTAGCGCGCCCGAAAGACTGTCTAGCATGCAGACTAGTCGGCGCCGTAGGCCTGGTAGGTATTGGAGGTTATCTGGCGAACTACGCCTGGAAAAACAAAACTTTTGCCGGGAGACTCACCCTTTCTACGTTATCTTTAGGTACGTACATAAGGCCTAATAAGATTTCATATCTTATACATTCATAAACTTATAGTATGATAACCAATTACAGTGGTTGTAAACAACCTTACTACATTTTCTGAGGAATTTTGCATTCTTTATTTATTTCTCGACCTGGTACCTATTAGAAAAATTAGAACACATAGGTACATATGTATTTGGGTCACTGCTAGTCTCAGTCAAATTTAGACATAGTGAACTAAAAGAATTAACGTTAGCTTACATCATAATTCATTTTTTTTTCCTCATTATTTGATGTATTAAAGAACAACATAGACACAACGAAACAAAAGCATAATTACCGTTATATTTTAAACTTGTATACATGTTTAATAAATCTCATAATAAATAATCTCAATTATCTACCTCGGCATAAATTAAATTTATATCATTAATTATAAGCATGCTCTTATAAAGGGTCAAACGCTTTTGGCCGCACTGTATCCTGCAGTGAAAAAAATATATTAAAATTATAATTAAATTAAAATATAGTTGTGTTCTAACTGTGTCCCTAATTCTATTGTTTCAGCTTTTGTTAGTCTTGGAGTGGCGAGATATAAACAAACATTCCCGTTTGAGAAACGAGAAATGGAATCATAAGTTTCACAAGATTATGCCGAAATTTTGTATGAAGTTATTTATTATTGATTATTATTAAGTAAATAATTATGTGTTTAGCTAGTTAAATAGTACCTAGTTAATTTGTTAAGTCAATAAATGATATTACTATAGCCATTTTTTTACAATTAGTTCCAGACATCTGTGAGCATCGGAGAGATGCTTGAGAACTCTCATTATGTATAACCATGTGATTATGTTGTACCAAGTTTTTTTTGTAGAGTAGCATTTAAAATGCTTATTCTATCTCGAGGAAATAGGTTCATTCCTCTTTGCCTCAGGAAAACACCCCTGTCTAACAGAAAACATGGCTTTTCTACTTTCAGTGGGGCATCTAGGTGGAAAAAAGTGGCATAACCCAAAATAGCAGTAACATTTATGATACCATGGTATAAATAAATCCTCTGTTTCTTGGTTGACAATGAATTTTGTTTCAGGGGAAGTGTTTAGTTTGTGTATGTTTTTAGTAGCGCCATCTATAGAAATTCAGCAGCATTATATTTCAATCTAAATTAATAGTTGCTTTTATGGTTGTATCACAAGTTACTTAATCTTTACAGAGAGGGTGCTTTATACCATAAAATAATGTATAGTTTGTAGGTAGAGATTACAGACAGTTTTGATTGTTCAATACTTACCTCATACTTATAACATGCTTCTTCAGGTTTTTATTCATACCGGCATATTGCTTATTAGTGTAAATATCCAGGCATATCCTTAAATTCTTTTCCAACCTCATAGTATGAAGTGCTGCATAAGATGTTTTTTCTATAATAATGATGATTCTTAATAAGTTTTATTACTACTTTTAGTTCAAGTTTCATCTCTTGAACCTCAAATATTCCTTTATAATTAATTATTATAATTCTTTTAAATTTACTATAAGCTTTAGATAGCAGAAAATATGTATACTTATCATTCTGGTGAATTCATATATATGTAATTTGTTTTGATTACTACTCCGATTGATCAAAGGGAATGACGCCCCTAATACCTAGGAACGAATACTTTCGCGAGACTCTGTAAATATGTTTGTATCCTATTTTCCAAGCGCCTTGATTATTGTAGATGCAATTACAGCTTACTCCGAGTCACCGAGTATTTCGTTAAGGCAGCCATTTTATTAAATTTAGCGACCTCGTTGGAAGTGCCTGTACGTAGGTAGGTACTGTTGGCATCAAAAGTGGAGATGACATGATTTTGACAGCAATCGACTCCGGGTCTAAGGGCCCATCAAATTAAATTGTCGATATAATGTCAATGTCGACCTTTCTCTTACCAAACAATATGCCGTTCATTTAAATTAACGTAGGTACCCTTATGTACCTAATGTTTTCTAAGGTAAACATAACTTGATCGAAAACTACATGAAAATGTGATAAAACGCAAAGAAATGTATTTCAAACAATTATTCGGTACTAAATATTAGTCTTTATAGGTCTACACGCGTTATTAGGAGTAGCAAATACATAGCTACTTACTGCCCGACGTTTCGACTGGGTTCCACCAATCGTGGTCGCTCGCGACGTGTAGACCCATAAAGAATAATATTTAGTGTAATGGAAAGCGAAAGTCTAAAATTATTCGGTAGTAGGTAGATAGGTATATAACACTTAATGTAAGATATTATTGAAACCATTAACGATTTTTTTATTGATTTATTTTAACAATCAGGCAAGAAGTCCCATTAAATACTATAACTATCGAGCTCGGTAATTCCCAATTTACACCTACTTACTTCGATATTGCATTCAATTGTTTTGCAAACACATAAAGTGTTAAATACAAATACTGTTAATACTAAATGATGGTGCGAATTTGTTTATTTATTGGACGCGAGCGCCATCGGAATTCAAAACGAATTTGTTTACATTCCAACAGCACCCGTGCTAAATATTCATGGAGTCTGAATTAAATTATTTTGTTTCTAAATTTATAAAATCGCGGTTCAGATGTACATTTTTTGTACAGTTTGGTCGGAAATTAGGTACTTAAATTTATAAATTACATTTTATTACTTACACCATTCGTGTCGGTATCCTTTTCTGTACTTACTAGATTATGTACTAATCACGAAATCGAATTAAGATGTCTACATCAGCATTTAACTAACAAAAATATCATGATTGTTGATGTTTATTATATACTAGTGACCCGCCCTCGCTTCGCTTCGGGTATTACATAATACCTTAAATCCCTCTATCTATTAAAAAATCGCATCAAAATCCGTTGTGTACTTTTAAAGATTTAAGCATACATAGGGGCAAGACAGACGCGGGAAGCGACTTTGCTTTATACTATGTAGTGATACTCGTACGAGTAAGGCCAACAAAATGTGAATTCTTCAACCTTTATATCAGCGACATACATAGGTAGGTATACATACCTACATATAGGCTACTTATCTCATATTGCCCATGTTTCTGAATCATAACATAGGTACACCTTAAGTCTCGTTTCAATGTGGTTTTCCTTCAGTGTTTATTATTAACGAGATAAAAGTATTACGGTGAAAAGTTGAGGGGTCGTCGAGTTTGTGGGGAACGAAATGAGTTCGTGAAATATTTCTTTGACGGCCTTAAGCTCCGTCTCTTAATGAAGCCTACATAGCGAGCGGCCCCCGTAATTACACCGGAACGATGCAAAGTCGATAGGTATCCTGCCTTTTAAGTTTTGGATTAATTTTTAGAGTGTAGGACTGACTTTTGATTGGGCTGCACTTCAAGTTATACTTTACTAAAAGCTAAAATTGTAAGAGTGTAGACAACATTTCTATTTATGTCCGTCATTGGTAATTGTAAATTATTGGCCACGTTTTTTGACTGTAATTCAAGAGTTCAAATATCACGTCGTTACCTTAGACGTAGGTACCTACGTAGGTACATTTTATGTACACTAGAACATAGATGGCCAACTTCATCATGTTCTCATTCTCTACCATTTCTGCCACATTAAAAATACGTGTCTTATATGTTTTCGTTGTCTGAATGACGAACTAAATATAATTTACAGTGGTCTACTTCGATACTCCCCTATCAAAAACCCCTGATATCTTACAATCTAGGTGTATGTTTAAAACTGTTAATCCTTTGTGTAGGGATCATATCGGATTACTGTCTCGCCAAACAATAAGATTGAGGAAACAGAGAGTGCACCTGTGCTAGGGTAGTAGCGCATATTAGATTACGTATTTATTTGTCCTAAATCGTTGGCTGATCTCCTTGGAGATTTACCAACAAATATTAGTCGGTTACATAGTAATGTATCTGTTACCGGCCAAACCCGATTTCAGGACAAACTAGTTTAGCCTAGGCCAAACTAGTTTGTCCTAAGCCTGTCAGATAAACCGGTTTAGCCTAGTCCAAACTAGTTTGTCCTAAGCCCGTTAGGATAAACCAGTTTAGACTAGGCCAAACTAGGTGATCTTGATATAGATACGCATTATCTAGGATAAACTGGTATGGCCTTTTCCAGACATTGTAATATGTCAAGAAAGTCAAAATAAATAGATTATCCAAATAAAATCCTTCGTAATTGGAAAAATTATAATTTTTATTATACTTTAATCTTATTTCTTACTTCTTATAATGATTCGTCGTTAAGTTTTCATTCGTGCAATCATACTTGGCAAGAAATAAATGTCGTTAAAAATTATCCTTACTAATATTATAAACGTGAAAGTTTGTAAGTATGGATGTATGGATGTGTGGGTGTATGGATGTATGTGTGGATGTTTGTTACCCTTTACGCTCAAACTTCTGAACCGATTTTCATGAAATTTGGTATGCTGGTGGCTGGCACTCTGGAATAACATATAGGCTACTTTTTTTTTAATTGAATCCCCATGTGGTTCATTGGAGGGGGGGTGAAAATTGTATGAGAGAATTTTTACGTGTTTGTCTATTTTTATAAAACTTGGTATAGAGGTAGCTGGCACTCCGGAGAGACACATTTTTTTTTAATTCAATCCCCATGGGGTTCATAGGGGGTTGGTGAAAATTTGTATGGGAGAATTTTTACGTGTTTGTCGATTTTTATAAAACTTGGTATGGAGGTAGGCTGGTACTCCGGAGAGACACCAGAGCTATTTTTTTAATTTCATTCATTGGTGGGGGGGGGGGGGGGTATGAAATTAGTATGGGAAAACTTTAACGTTTATAGATTTTCATAAAACGTGGTATGGAGGTAGCTGGCTATTTTAATACATCATTGCTACTTAAGCCCATTAATACGCGGACAAAGTCTCGGGCGGCCGCTAGTGGATAATAAATGATAATACAAACAATCATACTTTAACAAATAATAATAAAAAGAAATAATCATATGAGTATTATGTACCCCATAACTTCAAAAGTGAAAATGATCTGAACTGCGCCTATTATTTTTAAAGGGTGTAAACAAAACCTTAATCGAAAAACTTTAATCGATAAAAAACATGTCTAATAGTGAGTGATGAAGTCGTGAAGTGTTTTCTAACACAATGACCTCATATTAAAATAATTTCAACCCTTGAAAATCTTACAACCCTTGCAAACAACCCCTAAATTGAAAAACACAAAGAAATACATTAGTGTGTAAATATAGAGTAAGTAATATTTTATATTTTCTATAATAATTTTCAAGTTTTAACCCCCTTTCAACCCTTGAAACCCTGAATTTCTTTTTAAGTTTACTTGCAACGCGATATTGCAAAATTCGCACGGGAACGGGAGTTATTGGGCAAAAACTTTTGGATGTAAAATCTCATAGTCCACGCGAACGAAGTCGCGGGCACAGATAGTTATGTATATTAATTATACACAATACAATAGGTTTGGGTCTCTGTATTATACTGCGTACTCTCATATTGCTCCAAATAATCACATGCCGAAATTTTCAGTTACGGAGTAGAGAAAAATAAAATATGTTTTTGACTATAACTCCTTTAATTTTCATGCTATCACAATTTTTAAATTTAATTTTTGTAAACAGAAGGCCATACCGGTTTATCCTATCTTTATAAGAAACAAGAAATAAGATTATAGTATAATAAAAAATATAATTTTTCCTATTGCGGAGAATTTTATTTGGATAATCTATTTATTTTGACTTTCTTGACATATTACAATGTATGGAAAAGGCCATGCCAGTATATCCTAGATAATGCGTATCTATATCAAGATCAACTAGTTTGGCCTAGTCTAAACTGGTTTATCCTAACGGGCTTAGGATAAACTAGTTTGGACTAGGCTAAACCGGTTTATCCTGACAGGCTTAGGACAAACTAGTTTGGCCTAGGCTAAACTAGTTTGTCCTGAAATCGGGTTTGGCCGGTAACATATCTACTACATAAAGAACCCAAATACGGCCCTGAGTAAACGTCCTATCCGGTTGTTGTTTTAATCTGTCGCAATTCGTACAACTTTATGTCACGTGACTCTTTCATTGAAGAACTCGCCGGTAACTTTATTTAACGATGTCGTTTCAGTTAATTGATTCGTTAAACTGCTACCAAATTAGATCTATCTAACGAAAAAGTGAAGGCCAGCAAAAGTGCGAAGGTTTTCTTCTGTACCTACTTTATATATCTATGTACCAGTACCTTAAAGATATTATGAACCCATACAGTACCTACCTAAGTAAAACGATAATATGTAGTAATAAATAAACTAAGGAAATGAAAAGTGGATCTCACAACTTTTAAAAATAACTGAGTTGGGAGACTTGTTTTTTTACAAGTTATGATCAAATCATGTTCATCGTGTTCTCGATGGCTTGTGATTTGACGTGTGTATGTGATCATTAGGTGCCCAGTAAGTAATAGGTATATAGGTATCTACTACATACAAACGAACCTCTTTTTCTGAAGGCTTACAGCGCCGAATGATATTTCTAAGCCCAAAGTCCTTCACAAACTTTGGGTCGAAGTAGACCGTCGATTCGGGCGACATTATCTTTGAAAAAGCCAGAAACTATTAACTTAGTTAGTCCATTGTTCAAACAATACCAAAAATAAACAACAACATCCCAGCGGGGAGCTTTATATGTCCATCTTGTGTCAATGGTCACCGTATGGGCACTTTGTTCGAACGGGGAATCGATCGCGCGACCGGCATCCCTAATCGCGGCACAGATCACGCTGGGCGTCAGTAAACAAGGCACGCTGATAAGCAGCGATACCAGTTATGATTATTACCCTATAAATGGGTAATTTTAGCGATTTTTGGGACATTGTACGAATGGATAGGGCCGGTGGTGGGGTAATCAGAAAGTATCCTAGTTATTTTTCCGTAGTAAACCTTTGCTAAAAAGTTCTCATGTTATGGTATTCTGCTCACTAAGTATTCGCCTAACGTTGTTGATAAAGTTATGTTTATATGAAACACAGTGAGGTACTTTATTATCAAATGATTTGCTATCGACACGAAAGGAAGAAGAATAGAGTACCTAGATATTTGTGTTCGATGCCTATCACACCTACAGCGCCGCCTCTGATCAAACACGAACAACATTCTAAACTAATGTGTCCCATAGGCAAAGTGTTTTTGTTTTTTTCAACTAGTCTACACGAATAGACGAGGCAACCTACGCGGCCTTAAGCACGGGAGATTTCTTTTTCCGCAAGGTAGGCCGGGGTAAATCGAGGAGTTGCTCGTCGCATCCCCGCTGATAAGACGCCACTGACGCCGGCCAGTCGCTCGCGCCCGCCCGCCCGCGCCGCCCAACGCACGTGTCGCGAAAACAACAAATAACATTTTATGGGTACGTACACGTCATCTTGGATTCCTTGGCTGCGTTTAGTATTTTAGAAAAAAAACTGACCGCCACTTTTTCTGTAGTTTTTTTTTCACAATTTTATTTTTTCTTAGCCAACGGAATTGTGTTGTCGCGCGACCTAGGCACTGCAATTTGCATAATGTGATCGGGTAATTTGTTTTTGAATGTCTTCACAGTGCTTACGCCTGGAGTGTTAAATTTAGTTTATTTTTAAGGAAAGCTATTCTTTTAAGAAACTTTTTTTTCTCTTTTGGACTTTGATATTTCTTTGATATTATTTATTACCTACTCAAGTACCTATATTGTAATTATATCCTCGATAATTAGGTACTTAGTTATTTATAAGAAGGAATTTTATAATACTTTTGATTGACTTGATTGACTGATTTTTGAAAGAATAATTATTAGTTTTTCTCGTATAAGTGTACAATTCTAAAGAGACTACACCAATTTCATAGCATAGATTAAACAATATAATTGAGCTTTAATTACTTTTATAGTTACGATATAAATAATTTGCAATCTTTTTACACGTAGGTAAGTACAACAAACTTTGGTAAACCAAATCGTACTTCCGTACATATACATACAATAAGTATCCCACGATTGAATGTAAACTGCAAAGTTATTAATTAATCATTTCAAGAACGCAACAAACTTTGATCCACCAATTGAACTTGTGTAAACGGCGTAAAGTCTACAAACCGTCAAAGCATGCCACGAGCGGCGAGCTCAAGTTTTCCACAACATCACAAACAACGTCGTATCTACGGATCGATGTTACAATGTTCTATGTTGGTAATTTCGTTATCAACAGATAAGCTGCGTGCTGGACCGCCCGACGGGGCACCCTGGGAGTTGGATGAGGGGTGGGAGGGCTTCAGGGGCGACGGGGCCCGCGGAGACGCTTGGAGCGCGGCGTGGGGCGCCATGCTGGGCGCAGGGACGGTCCTGCTCATTGCTGGGTTAGCGCTCCTGTGGCGCAGGCCGAGGAAGCGCGGCCCTCCTCTGCTCGCTCCGATGGATGTGGGGACTAGCGTGAGTACTGAAATTGTTTCTAGATGAGAAGCCAACCGCTCCCCCGCAAGTCCGGTGATGATGACAAGGCTACTCCAACCTTCGTGGTCAAATAGGGAAAAAAATAATTGCCATTGTTTGATTTGGTTGAGCCCTACACATTTGCTTTACCTAATTACAAAAAGAAAGTGTGCTTGAAATTTTCTTTATACAGGTAGAATTTCCTTTTTACATTTTCCGTACCTTTAAGAATAAATTCACTCTACCTACAAGTTACTGTGAAAAACTTTTCCAGCAAAATAACTGGAAAACTTACACACATTTACAATATTATTTCGACAATGGATAATGGTTTATTCGCGTCTACAAAGTCCCCACTGTAGCTCTACCTACGTGACGGCTTGTCAGTCACAGAAATATTTGTAGCGTGAAATTCTTCCTTGGGAAACTGTATTCTGGAATATAAGTTACATTTTGCTTTTAGTAACTTTATATTGCAGAGACATTTCGCTTTTATTTTCATTCCAGCTTATGTATGTATAATCTTACAGTTTAATTCCCATTTCAATCCATGTGAAACAATCTAATTGAATAAGTTCAAGACGCCATATTTTCTGAAGTCATTCAATATGCATGAAAAGGTGTATCCACCCTCGTGTTTAAGCAAATATACAAACTTTCCCAATTGACTGAGCATCCGATATCATTGATCCACCATCCGACCTTTGACACAAGAAAAGTTTATCGTTAGAATCGTTAATTTTTATTCAACTTTTTTAAAGAAACACGAGCTGAATTATTAAACTCGTCATCAGCATAATGAACTTGCATTTTTCATCCGTAGAGTTTTTATTCCTTTAATATTTATAGCCCATATAAAGATTCTCTGGCTAAAAGTGGAATAACTTCCACGCTTAACGGACCTGAGTGTACAGAACCCTTTTAGTATCTAAAACTTAAAGTTTATCCACATCAGTGGTGGCTTAAACTTTCCAGACGTAGTAATTGCAGCTTACCGAAGCAAACCGTGGCTTTATTGAATATTTCTACGAGTAGAGCATCTTATCCGGACTAATTCAAATCTATTCCGGATATTAAGGATTACGGATTGACGAAAAGTTCCTATTCCGTTGTGCCTTTGCAGTCCGGATGTCATCTTTCTTAGATTACGGAAACAATTTCGATTGTTCTATTCTTAGTATTTACCGTTATGGTTTGTTCACACCTGCAGAGTTTCTTTTGAAAGAAATGTTTTCCGAGTTTTATTTAATAACGGCCTATATTTAAAAAATACGTATCTGTTGTACAATGATTATTTCCCTTTCTGAGTATAGAAGCAATATTGTGCATGGGTCGCGTTAAGAAAAATGTATTTCTATTTGGCTTATTCCATCCTCGATGGCATATCACCATAATAAAACAGCGGTGGTCTACCGTCCACTGCGAATCGAAACTCCACGGTTTATCTTTAGAACAATTCTATAAGCAGACCTTTTACTTAGAGATTACTTTTAGGATTATGCGCGTCCACAGATGCTTGCAATATTAAAATTGAATAAGTATATCTGGAAATACACCTTGTCTTGACACTAGTACGTTGATTTTAAATGTTGTTGTTGTTTTTGATAACTTCACCTTAATAAAACAAATATACAACGATAAGATTTTTTTGTTAAAAAAGTAATCTATACTAATATTATAAAGCTGAAGAGTTTGTTTGTTTGTTTGTTTGTTTGAACGCGATAATCTCAGGAACTACTGCTTCGATTTAAAAATTATTTTTGCGTTGTATAGACCATTTATCTATATAACATCACGCTGCGACCAATAGAAAGATACAATGGAAAATGTGTAAAAAACGGGGAAACGCGAACGAAGTCGCTGGCACAGCTAGTATTTGATAATTTTGATGATTTAACTCTTCTGATTGACTGTTATATTAACCATAATGTAATTTGTAGATAAATTGAGGCCACCAGAACCAGAGTTGCCCAAACCATAATTTGCATTTTTTTAATATGTATTATTATTTTTAACACCTCCCATTAACTGTTACATCCTTACTAATATTATAAATCCAAAAGTAACTCTGTCTGTCTGTCTGTTACGCATAGAATACTGGGCCGATTTAAATGAAATTGGTACAGATATAGTCCAGAGCCTAGGAAAGGTTATAGGCTACTTTTTAACCGACTGCGCTATAAGGAAGTAATGTTTTACCCGTTAAACGTCTCTACGCGGACGGAAAGCTAGTTAATCATAATGTAATGTGTGTACATACACAAAGTTTATCAAAATACTTTTTTACACAAATAAACACGTGTAATATTTTGTTGAATCTTTGATTTTGAACAAGATAAACATACCAAATGTGTTTCACTACACGAACGCAACATAAAACAGGTCTTGATATTTGAAATATCTATCTCATGCCTTCTAATACAACTAACTACATGATTTGACATGGGAATTCTTGTCAAGAAAATGAGCCACAAAAATATAACCCACAATTTACGTCGTCCAATATTGTACTGACATAAAATTACGTTTGAGTTGAATTTCGGAAGCAATTTCATTGAAAGCATTCAAAATGACAGCGTATATCATTCATACATTTATACGAATGAATATGTTTCTAAAGCATTGGCAAGCACGTCGTAACTCGGACGCAAGCCAATTTATTTTCCAAATTGACACGACCGGAAATCCAACCCGCACCTCTTGCAGGTAATCAAATAGTATTAGTATTATTTGACAAATATAATAAGACTAAAACAGTTTTAGTTGTTAGCATTAATCCAATTGTATGTTCAACGATTTACCACTAGTAAAGTATGGCTTCTTCATAACCATTCGTAGATAATTTAATTAATTTGTGGTTAGTTTCAGTATCTTAGTATTTCACAATATTTCTATCATTTCCATTTTTTATAGCAATAGGCGTGTCGACTGGGTCAAAATCTTATTATTCTATTTAGTCCGTAAGTTAGTTTATACAAAAATATGGGACACATATTTTTTTGTTTTTCAATTGATTGAAAAATGACAAAATTATAGCTTATCAAACTTCTGGAGTGGGGGCTTGTGACGTCACGGCTAGGTAAAATTGTACCATAACGTGACGTCATACGAAACTTCTAAGCACTATATCTTCATAATTTCTTGTTTGTGAAACAAAATAAAAAATACGAGTACAATATTTTTAAATAATCTAAATAACGGACTAATTATATTTTTTTAGTCATATCGCCTATTATACCGTACCATTAATAGCTTTGTATATTATTAGCAATGTTATGCACGTGAACCTAAACGTAGCAATCCTCCAGTAAAGATGGGATGACACTGCTCTCCCTGAAAGCCTCATTACGCCGACTCTAATAGCCTGCTAACTGCAAGCAAGGTATATTTACGTTTCGCTAGCGCTTAGCCCGTAAAACTGTTGTTATGTAGGTACTGTTAACATCTCTGAAATGTGTTTTCACGGAATCTGAGGAATTCTTTTTACTGAATAAAATTATAAATATTTTTTGACTCTGTTAAGATCTACACAATTATAAACTCAATAGACCTCGACTCGTTAATAACTTAAATAAGACCTTTATCAAATCCGGACCAGATTCTAAGTAATATATTTAAATAACTGAACTAAATAAGCCGCTAATACCGATGTTTAAGAAATTGGATGAGTAAAAACGTGGCAAAAACAATTAAATTAAACTAAAACGAACTATGGCGGCCGCGCTACGTCGTAGCAATCTCGTAGTGGTTACGTAGCAGCGTCTCCGAGTATCATTGTTATGTTTCGTGATGGTCGTAGTGCCGTAGCTCTTAGCGCTTTAAGGGGCAACTCTTGACATACTTTCTTACCAAAATAAATTGTACCTACACGTAGTACTTGAACAAAGAATGCAAAAACTAGTTAATATTTTTTTACATAGAACCTGAAATTAAAGCAAGTTTATATTTATTTATTTTTTAGACAAAGTCTGAGACATCACATTTGTATGCTTATTCTGCGATGAATGACCTACAAAGAACTTTATACACCAGGAACATATTATATTCCTCACACATTTATGTGAAGGCTTATCCCCGTGGGTCCTGCTCTGTGTGGGAGTAATCCATCTTCAATTGTGGGATACATTTTATTTATATATGTGTTCACATTTTTATGTGTGTACATATAAACATGTTATTTATTTTTCAAATATACATACATAGGTAAATTCATACAATTGATGTATTCATGCCATAATGCTTGACGTACGTCTTCCTCAATATTGGAAAAATATTTTTTCTTATCAATACTCAAATTCATACCGCGCGAACACTAAAATTGTGCTTTCATTGTTTTATATCTTTTATTCACTGATTTTACAAGTTCCCATTGTACATTTAATAGTAAAGTAAGTATTGTAATCTAAAGCTCCATCTCTCGGAAAGCTTAAGCGAAAAGCTTCATACATAGAGCCTTCGAGTTGGTTCAGAAAAGCGTTAGTACTCGTGTTATACTGTTTAGGAAAATTCACTGAAGATGGCGTTGATAACCTTTACTTAAGTTGTTCATAAAATACTACATAGTTAGACTTCGTATTTAACACTAACATGCGGATTCTGAAAGCATAATAAATAATTAGCTTTTACTTAGACTAATAAGAAACATAAAATTTTAAACAAATATTATTTGCAAAATGTTTTAACATTTAAGTAGAGGTCAAAAATTTATTCATTGTTACAGTAACGTTATAATATCATGACATGAATATTAAAGTAACGTTATAATATCATATATTACAACACCGACTGTCTGTAGGTCACTGCAACACGCATGAATTTCTTGATAACTTGGTTAGGCTACCGTTATCTTTAATTCAGGAAAAACAACTAATTCATTGTAAAGCACATACGTGTATACGTAAAAAGTAATAAGATAGCTATAAGATGTTTATCTTCTTAAATTTTCAACCAAACTCATAATTCTTGACCATTAGGTAAGCGTTCATTACAGTGAATTTTGTGTTAACGAAAATACGGTGTAATCAACGTTCACAATTCATAACCTAAAGAGATGTAGATAGGTACTGCTATTAATGAAACATCGTCATATAGACAAATGGTAACAGCATTCTATGGAATAATATAATAAAGCTTAATTTTCCTTAAAAGCTCTCAATTAAGGTAGGCTCTTTAATAAGGCATCAGTAATGAAACGAGATAACCTAGCGATTGATAAAATATCTAGTCGCTACATGACAAAGTAAACCGTATTTACAGAACTTCAAGATTTATATTCCGATACACGCTGTTAGGATTATGTCGTTTTTGTATTGAAACTCCCCGTGCGTGCCCCTTTCCCGTTCTTGACCTACAAACCGACATTCGGAGGATTTTTAATGCACCTATAATACGTTTTTATTGTAATGTTATACTTGAAGAACTACCTGGGTGCTGGAAATATATTAAGCGTAGCTTTGATTTATTTCTTTAGATAATTTCAGGCTTAGAAGTATTTATCTATTTAGTGTAGAAAAGCGTCGATGGCCGAGTGGTTTGGGTCTTTGCTTGACATGTGAGAAGTCGCCAGTTCAAACCCCGCCTTGTACTAAAGTGTTTTTAATATTTAAAGTTCATATGTACGTTTTTTTGACGCTCTGACGATGAAGGAAAACATCGTGCTGAAACCTGCACACCTACGAAGAAATTCTCAGGATGTGTAGTCAACCAACCCGCTCTTGGCAAGGGTGGTTGGCTAAGTCCTTATCGCCCGAGTTTAGGGTAGGCCTGCGCCCCAGCAGTGGGGCGTATGATGTGGCGTGATGATCATCTATTTAGCGGTGGTGTCAAATCCACAATCATTGAAATTACAAAGTAGTCCCATCGGTATCCACAAAAATATCTATATGTATACAGTTAGCACGACCTTCATAAAATTCCCATAAATCTGTCGATTCAAATTTCGTGTACATTATTTTAGGAAGCATAAAAGGGCCGGACCATTCTGTTACATTATTAATACGTTCATACGTAGAAAAGCTCACGAAAGCTCTTTAATACGCAGCCTTAAGTCATCGGTGTAAAAGCTAGGAGTGTGTAACGTTTTGATGTTATACATACCTACATGTAGTTATACGTATGTATTCGTCGAACAGTTCGTTGACTGGGAGCTTTTAGTATAACCTTTATAAAGACTGATACGTTTCTAGCCATTATACCGAATCGGTGAATGAACTAAGTCATTATTACTCATAAAACCATGTTGTTTGTGATGTGAGTATGTTATTTTTGTGTTAAGTATATGAAATTCAATAATCTATTTTTGACTGGCTCGATAGAACAGTCGTTAATGACCTAGGTTCACTACTTACGGTTCCAAGAGTTGTGAGTTCGGTTCCCACCCGGGACAAATATTTGTGTGACGAACATCGGTGTTTGTTCCGTGTCTGGGTGTGTTTTTAAAATATTTAAGTATATTTGTGTATCCACTGTTGATTATGATATTTGTAACACAAGTGCTTAAGCTACTTACCACGGGATCAGACCAATGTATGTGATGTTGTGTAATAAAAAGTGTGTTAAGTAAATAATACCTAACTTACTTTAGTTTTTGCATATTTTCTTTAGTATGTGTTGGAGTTTGATATTAAAATTATTTTTATCGCTACATTGTAACTACAATGAAATCATGAAGATAATGATATTACTTGATGAACACTAGATATAGTTACAGAGCCCACGACCAAAACCATGTCTCATAGCAATACGGCAAAAACCCTATAAAATCGTTAGATCGTATGATTCTGAACCCGACTAGGTATATAGTAACGGTCGAAAGTGTAGCAACTGCGTGGGAGGCCATTTCTGCTGTGTCAAAAAAAAAGGCAGTCGGTATTATAGCAATACGTCTGATAGTGAAAATGTACATAGATTTTATAATTGTATGACGAAAAAGTTTGTTTTCAGACATTTTGTGCGTAGCACATAGCCTGAGCGCATTTTTGAAAATGTCAACAAATTCAGCCGACCTGTGTCATAGCAATACGGATAAAATTTGTTTTAGCTTTTCGTATTGCTGCCATGATTACCAAAAACCTGTTTTCAGACACTTTAAGTGTAGCATATACTCCCAAAACCAAAATAACAAGTGTGCTTAAATAAAACCAAAACTATCAAATCAATCACTATTTAATTTCAACTGCCTCAGCGCTTGTTACGCCCCTGCCATTTTCTTACTTTTATTCATTGGTTTGTAACAGAGAATTCAAGATGCCTCAATACGATTCTTAAATGATATCTGAGTATCGAAAAGTTGTCTGATAGAGAAGATGCTACACTTCATTTGTCTGATATAAATTGCACATGTGGACAACTTATTCTATCATGTCTAGCAATTTTCAGACATATTGCTATGATACCGATCGGTAAAATTTGTTAACATTTTCAAAACGGTCTCAAAATTTTATGCGACCACATTTCCGTCTGAAAATTGTTTTGTTCGCATCAAATAACCAAAATTTACTAATAAAAAAGATTTTCAGACGTATTGCTATGAGACATTTTTTTTGTCTCATTTTTAATCTTTTTAAGTGATTTTACGGGTTTGCGCTACACCACTAACGTCTGAAAAATATGTTTCCGGTATCTCAGAACCATCATTCAACTACAGTCTGCAAATCAGACATATTGCTATGATGCAGTTCGGTAAAATTCTTTGACACTTTTGAAAATTCGGTCAGATCAAACGCTACGCGGAAAATGTCTGATATTGGTATTTTCGAGTTCAGAATAATCTTATCTATCGATTTGATGCGGTTTTGGCTGTATTGCTATGAGACAAAAATTTTGGTCGTGGGCTCTGTTACTAATATAAAATGTACGATATCGTAAAGGCTAAATGAAGGGTATCCAGGGTGAGGCTAAGTCAATTAGTGAGTTCAAAGTTTCATGTGCTTCCTTTTCATGTCTTGTGGCCCAGGTTCGGTAAACGTAAAGAGGACGGCCTCCGACTAGATGGGCAAGTGATATTAAGAAAGCAGCGGGAGGTCTCTGGATGAGACTGGCGCAGGACCGAGGTGCATGGCGTTCTACGGAGGAGGCCTATACCCTGCAGTGGGATATTGTAAAAGGCTGATGATGATGATGAAGTTTCATGTGCTTAATAAGTTTCCATAACACAAATTTTTTAATACATTTCAACCTGTCGTTCTTTAAGAATCAAGAAAATTATACTACTCACTTTTCTTTTCCTTTTCTTACGTTTTTAAATGTTGTTTTTCTTTTCTTACCAATGTTGTTGTCTATTCTTTAAAATAAAAGAAAGTAAAATACCAAGTCTCATAGTTTTATCTTGAACAAGTATTCATTTCTACCGGAAATCGTAAGCGATTCCTATTCGCCATCCACAACAGTTATGATCCCCAGACAATTTCGGCACGTGTAACCCCCTCACTATGTCCTACTATACCTAGAATCTGAAAACAGAAGTTGAATATTTCACTAAGCGATCTGCAAATTGGTACCTTACTAGTTGATGTAGCCCAAACTTTAACATTAACGTATCCACTTTAAAAGTTACCTCCGAAATGTATGTTATGTATGCTGACCCTATTTGGCGCGTCGTTACCACCCGAGGGACTACGAGGTGCCTTGGGATACAGCATGGCTGTCGGAGCCAAGACCACAATTATTACATGCAGCGCACCTTTAAATTAAACACTACATAATTTATTTTGAGGTAGAGGTGACAGCTTAGATTGAATGAAGTGCTGGGTAAAATTTTATCTCCACTACCAGATATTTTTTTAAAACACTGGCACATTTCTCTTCATTGAAGGATACCAGCAATATTCAAATAGCTTTTGCTTGATTTGCTTTACTAACGATGAACATTAGAATGTTATATGCAAATTGGTCAAGGTAGTCCTTGACGAAGTTTTTAAAAAAAATATGAACCCTGTTTGTTGTTGCTGTATCCCATTAACAAAGAAACAATGGCCTTGTTATACTCGAAACATCGAAACAATACATCCCAAAACAATATTACCCAATTAAGGCAACAACACGATTGCTCGGGAACGTTCCGTGAAAAATAAGGAAACGGGTCACAACTGGTCCTTGGGCTCCAGCTGTGCAGATATCGGAGCCTGTTGAGCGCCGCAACAAGTGCTGCATCGATCACAGTGACGCACGTATCACCCACTGCCCACCCGCCTACCTTTTTCCCCAGCTCCCCAGCTCCCCATTTCCCCACAACGCGGCTCCCGACCTCTCGTTTCGGTGTCCTAACTCATTTGGCGGGTGATTTTCTATGAAATATATCGATTACGGCCGAAATCTTCATGACAGGTTTGTTTCAAAGTGTTTTACTTTGATTTCATTAAGTTATAGGACAGTTTTATGAATTGTTTATGTTTGATGGAAACATTGAATTATATCTTTATAACTGGTCCATATAGCAAAAATCGTTTTTTGTTTAATTTGAGATTTCATCTTTCTGGGGCTTTGAACTTTACTTATCAGCTATTATAACATAAAGAAAATGACAAAGATAATACGCACTTGTAATGTTCCTTTTCCTTGGATGACAAACTTTTACTTGTTTAAGGAAAGGTAAAAGCAAAATATATTTTTTTTTATTAAAAATAATCCCTCATTGAATTCTTGTTGCTTTTGTGGAGTTTCCCTCCGAGCCGATGCCGCAGGCAACTGTAGATTCATTTGTCGCCGCGAGAGTTGGCCGAAGTTTAAATTGAAAAAATAAATGTTGACTTTAAAGAAAATTTGCTGTACATAGTTTATTAAATAAGTGGAGAGATTCTCTTAGCCATTTATGGTGTTTTTGTAAAGTTATTATACGCCAGACCGGTAAAGGAAGTTGATGAATTCATATATAGAGAGAGATACAAAATTTCACATAATTTAATAGATTTTATTGGAAAACGCGCTGTAATTTGCTGGCTTCTTCAATTATTTACACAAAAAAAAAACAGGAATGATAATGTATCGTGTAAGGTAATGTTTGACCTATACGCTCAAATATCCAAAAGGACACAATTCGCGGATCAATTTCAGAGATTAATCTATGTATCCTAGGCAATCTGTCTCGTGGCGGCGTTATGATGGCCGGGTTAATCTATTACGATGCGGTTACGTGTCAGAGATTGATACCGAGAAATGTTTATGGGGTCTAGGGTATCTGTACTGTCTATAGGTGTTTTCTTACAATTTTTGGATATGGCAACGTTGCCAATATAAATAAATAGAGAAATACCACACGACTACACTTACATTGATCTGATCCCGTGGTACTTGTACTACAGATATCAGAAATTCAGACACAACCGTCAAAAACACAAATAAACTTAAATTTATAAGTAACACACCTAAGATGTTTATGATTAGGCAGAGGTGATTACCACTGTTTGTTCCATGGTCGATGCTAATGTCAGCATTTGGTATAATCTAAGTACAATAAAACATAAATGATTAGTTTTTCATTGTTTATAATGGATTGCGGAAAGATTTTATAAGATAAAACACAATCAATAATCTTTAATATAAATATATCAACACAATTATTTAATTCAAAGTTTTAAACTGTTGTTTAAGTTACAAAATATATGCTGGTCATAAAACAATCAAAATCTTTAAATGAACACCTGCAAAGCTGAAAGCAATAATGGAGCTTATCAGCACCTTATCAGTGTGAATTAAAGCTCACACGTGCCACAGGACTTTAAATGGTGGTCGCGGTACAAATATGTCAATGATAATGTTGCAACAAACAGCTGAGTGCAGATAAGTAAGCAGATAATGATGCAGTTAGCATAAAATTGGTGGATTAAACTCGACATCCGTCTATCTGTATATATAAAATGAATCCAGTTTCCCGTTGTCACGCCATAACATGAAAACGGCTATACCGATTTGGCTGATTTCTTTTTTTGTAGTTTTCTAATACTGTGTAGAAAGTTCTCTAAAAATATAAAGAAAATCTCTCAGAAAGATTGATTGAGATTCCAGTTCAAATTGAATAGGTACTCATACCTAAGATAGGACAACTGTCATCTACACAAAATGAAGTAGTGCATTAAAGCTACGCTAAGGGTTTTTTAATTTCACGGATGAAACTCGTGTCAAATAAGATTTTTTTTAAACATAATTATTCAGAAAACCAAACGTGTCGAGCTCGTTAACATCCGTCGTGGTTACGGTAGACCACAATACTGCTGAAATATGTATCCGTACAACCATAAATTATGGATAATAAAATGTATGTGTTATTTTTTTAATTGTATAAGGTGATGGACAAACATTCCTATTTGAATTGTAGAGTAAATGTTATAGAACGGGAAAGTCTTGAGCCATAAACTAAACTGTTATATCTGATCGATTATAATTACACATATACGCACATATCAGTATAATGTAGGTTTACATAGCCGGAATCCAATCATCACTGTTGCAGCAGGGATGCCGTACAATATAGGCAATCAAATACGTGATAGTGTAGGGCTTAGATAGGCTTCTGTCGTGTGCCTAACCATACAAGCTATACACTGGTTTTGGATTATGTCAAACTTTTCTACTTTGCACAGTAGATCAATCTCATATTGATTTCTTGTAGAGCTATTTTATTATCTTGACGCACACACCATTATACCATTATTGGTTAGGGGGTTCAAATGTTTCAGAAAACGGCACTGTACCTGAATTATTGTATCGAGTTTTTAAAACAAATAGCACCTAGCGATATGAAACTGCTACGAATGTAATCATCATCATCATCAGCCCATATACGTCCCCACTGCTGGAGCACGGGCCTACCCTAAATTAGGACGGTAAGGCCTTAGTCAACCACGCTGGCCAAGTGCGGGTTGGTTGACTAGTTATGACTACAGAACCTTAGAATTTCTTCGTAGGTGTTCAGGTTTCCTCACGAATTCATAATGTACGATTTTTCGACGCTTTATCGGTGAAGGGAAACGAATATAATATTCATTTGAAATGTGAGTATGCCCTAGTATAGTTTATTATTCTCAAGATAAACCAAAACAATGATCGTAATTTGTCACGATTTTTTATTTCTTATACCAACTAAAAGCATTCGTAGTGAAATACGGCATTGCATGACATAATTATACTTTGTCCATATCGTGGTAAATACATGCTTTTGAAATTAAGCTGTCGCCCAATGATTTATAGCGTTGAGTGAAACAACACGTACAGCGTAACACGGAATTGTAATTGCTTCATCGTAGTCCAGCAACGTATTATTTCTAACCGAACACAAAAAGTGTTTCTTATTTTGGCTGTTTTTTTGTTTTGTTGTATGTATACTAATAGTTTGATATGGAGTTATTTGGCTGGCTCGGTGGAATAGTGGCTAGTGATCTAGGTTTACTACCTACGGTTCCAAGAGTCGTAGGTTCGATTCTCACACGGGACAAATATTTGTGTGACGAACATCGGTGTTCGTTCTGGGTCTGTGTGTATTAATAAATATATTTAAGTATATTTATGTATCTGTTACCGGAAATGTATGTAATCCGTCATTGTATACAATTCCTAGGAAATGTATGTAATTCCTAAAATCGCACGGAAATGTGTGAAATAAATTACACATTACACATTTCCTAGGAAATCTATACATTTCCTAAATAGCAATCGGAAATGTAAAAAAATTAAGATATTAGTGAGTACGCGACAGTGAGACGGAAGGTATTGCTTCGCCTGATCGGGGGATCGCGAAGTTCCTTGTAGATTTCCTCTTACTGGTGTAGTTTGTACTAAAACCGATAATGAACTCTATGGTATTGTTACCAAGAACGGTATCTTAAAACAATTATATTGTCGATCTCAGAATAATGATTTATTGCCCTACGGTCAGTTGCCAACTTGTAATACACTGGAACCGGCCAGGGATTTAAGAAGTGCCTTTGCCATACAAACTGTGCATGATATCTGTGTTTTTAAAATAAGACACTTAAAATAAATAAAGGGTCGTTAAAGTTGCCTCTATTTCTGAGCTGAGGTGTAAACTATGTGCTTTTAATTATTATGTTTGATTGCAAAAGCGCGGGGCGCTGGAACAGGTAGGATTTTGAGTATACCATGCTGAAAAATCAAGTTAAGCGATGTTTCAGGATGCAGGTTACAGAGATCGGTGCTTTAATTAGAGTTGCAGCACGACTAGTAGGAGGTTCTACATTGAACAATCTGTTCAAAATACCAGTCAACAGTGGCAAAGTATAGAGTTCTTATTCGTGTATATGTTTACAAGAAAGTCATTCCTGCTTTTACCTTCAAAAATATAATTAAAAGCACATAGTTTACACCCCAGCCCAGAATAGAGACAACTTGAACGACTCGTAATTTATTTTTAACGTTTACGTGCACTATTTAATATAGAGTTTAATAGTGTTTTTCTACACTTTTTAGTATTTGCTGGTTGGAATACTATGGTATTAAAATACCTTTCCAACCAGTCCAAAATAAGGCTATGATACGATCATCCATCATAAAGTTCCAGTTCATATCTTTCGGCTCCATTATCAGATCAGCTCGACAGTACCATATTATTGTATTGTCATCAAAATCACATACGACTGTAAATTTTCATAACCCTCCGATCTTAAGAAGATGTTTCAATTTATTTTCTTATTTACATACATACATACAGGCCAACCTAATAAAACCAGGTAATAAAAGCGGGATTTTTTAAAATTAATAACGTGTTTTACTATAGAAAGCATTTACTTTACACATTTCCTAATACGATTTAGGAATTTTATACAATTCCGAGGAAATGTACACATTTCCTAGGATATCTATGCATTGAATAGTTTTTCAAACAATATTTTATACATTTCCTAAACAGTTTAGGAATTGTACACATTTCCTAGGAATTGTATACAATTCCTTGATTTCATACATTTCCGGTAACATATCCACTGTTGATTCTGATCTCCGTAACACAAGTGATTGAGCTACTTACCACAGGGTCAGATCCATATACGTGATGTTGCGTGTTATTTATTTATTTTATTTCCAATCAAGTGCTAAAGGTCTTCGTGAAAACTTGACAATATCTTGAACATATATACGTACGTACAAAAACAGCACTTATTGACCTTTCATCCACAAGTTCCACAGGTAAAAAGTCATCCAAATAGAATAGTTTTCTCTAACTAAAATGTCCTACGTTGTACTCCCGAATATCCTCTGTAACAGGAGTTCGATCCACCTCACCTCGAATGCTAGGTAATACGCGTATGTACACAAGGGTCGGTGCTGCGTAAACAAGCCCGATCGAAACATGCCCACTTTCTCTTGTGTGCTCAAGAATCTGTAATACATAGTGACGTTTCCAAATGAACAAACAACATGTGTACACATAGTGTAGTAGCTCTGGGTAATCCCGTCGGTATTGTTTTCGGGATCAGCCGTGTGATGAGGCGATAAGTTGTCCCTTTGAAAACGACTACGGAAAGAAATTCTCAATTAGGAAGCTTTTTGGGTCGGCTTCCGTATAGCGTGTCGAAACGTACAACTTACCTCGTTTGTATGTAAATACTTACAGTTTTCTAAACCTATGATATGATTAGGTAGTTGTCAAAGTACTTCTTACAATAAAACCAAAAGTTAAAAATTTAAATTGAACGTGAATTTGATTAATTTATGTTCAATTTTAATTTTTGACATACTAATGCCGTAGTAGATGAAATACAGAAATACAGGATGTAAAATATAGATCTAAGATAAAGAATCTCCATGTTAAATAAAAATAAAAATGATAAATTCACATTCATACCCGCATGAAATTTACATTGAAGTACCTCTCAATACTACAAAATACGGAAACTCAAAATTTTCCCCTAATATGAAAATATTATTTATTCTCAAGTAGGAAAACATGCCACATTTCATTCTCATAAATTCACAGTTAGTCTGGGACAGCGACAAACTATTCAAGAAAGAGCGAATATTTCATACTTTAGTCTGTTACCGTAGCAATTTATTTGGCAGTACAAGGGTCTTAACTCAAGAGTGCATAGAGTAGGTTTACAAAAAAATGTCTGCTGTTGCAATATTATTTTTCTAAACTTTTCTGAAACAAGGAAATGTCATGCAGAGTGTACCAGACCTTATCCTGCATAGCGTTTCTAACAAGAACCTTTAGTCGATTTTTTAAATCTGAATTTAGCCCTATGCTATTTAGCCCTAAACTTGCAGAATTTTTAAACGACACACTTAAATGGCTGTCGACTACTGAATGTACTTCTTTCCACCGATCTACCAGCCTGATCCGCCTACATCCTGTCTCCCACTTTCCCAAACAACCTTACCAGCTCAGCCAATTTACCAAATTATTTCGCTTTTGACATCAACGGCTTTAGAGTTTCCCGAAATAGGTATGATTGGCAGGTTTAATAACGTATTTCCGTGGAGTCCGATCGCGCTGTCGGAAACAATGCGACCTCCTTCCGGGGTTGATTGAGGTGGCTCTCAAGCACGATTCGGATCAACAGGCTTGTTTGGAACGAATAGGATACTTTTTATATTAACGACTGATTTTTGGGATTCATGTTTGCCGTTTTCGAGTACCCGATGGAAATCTTTTTTAATATTATCCACGTCAAGCATACATCGTCTTGTTAGGTATGTGTCATCACCAGGTCGTAAGTTTTTAAGGAGATGTTGATTCAAATATGAGATCAAGAAATTGTGTGATTTACAGATGTTTACTTTACTCTCTTAGTTAAGTAATTATGAAAACAGAACAGCAACTAAGTAAATACGGTTCTTGCCCGTGATACGACCAACACTTTATAAAGCTACAAAGTTTTTCCTCAATACATATTTATATACCTACGTTTGATTCCCGGAAAAACGTCTGGCACCAAGTACTACCTAATTGTCCCCTGTATTGGAAATTACCACCAAGTCCTTTTTATCTCGGTTGTAAACAGACTATAAGTGACAATGACCTCCAAAAATATAAAGTGGACCGGAGAGTGGTCGTTCAGCAAAGTGCATCGAGCCCTTGAAAAATCTCTTGAACAATGGCCTTTTAAGAAGTAATGTTGCGTCTCGTACTCGTATAGTTCTTAAGACGCCCCCGTGACCTTCCTTACCTGTTGCTTACGCCCAGAGAAAGTGACGCGGCCCAAATGCGCCGCCGCTCAGGGGTTGCCAGAGCGAAGGGATTTCGACAGAATTTTGGACCTTTGACGGAAAATCGGATATACCACGTTGTGAAGTAATTTACATAAAAACAGTTAATTATTAATTCAAAGATAGATTAACGGATGGGAATGACATTAATAACAATTAAGCAATGTCAAAATATGTTTTCCTGCAAAAATCACGTGTGTCATTAAAGTTGGCGCCCAACGTGTTGATGTCAAGAAACAAATTGAAACGGTTGGTTTAAATTTGAATATAATACTGTAGGTAGATAAATATTGTACATATGTATTGAGATTTCAGAACTATTGGATCACCAGAACTATTTATGATTACTTTTATTACTTATTATTGATATTTTTATGGCAGATAAGAAATATTAAAAATAAGCAATATCTAACTATGATCAACTTTAAAATCCTGTACTTCTTTTTCTTATCGTATGTTTATGTATGGTATATGTATGGTTGATGAACAACCTGGTGTCAGAGTTTCCTCCTCCTAAATCCTGTACTAGTAGAATATCAACATCACCCTTGATGTCATATATTATGTTTTGCTTATAACGCAAATTAAAATTTTCTTCGAATCATAAAGCGTGGTTGAAAGTGTTTTGGCGCCCAACGTGGTGTTTACTTACTTCCGAAATGAAAACATGACTTTCATGGTAATTGATATACCAGATTTTTCAATCAAAATCTGAACAATACATACTCGAAAATGCATTACTCCCCTCGCAGGCTTCAGCCTAATTAGTCTTAACTATGCTATCTCATCTGACCCGAGAGGCCTCATTACACGGCCGGGCACATTTTAAACCGGTTACGGTATCGCGATGCGCGAACACTGGCAACACCGACTCCCGGGCGGCAGTATGCGCGAGTTGCCCGAAGCGCCGAACGCCCGGCCGCTCCGCTACGCGACCGCACCACATACCATACTGCGTGTGTACGTGTGTATACTCTGCCCTGACACTCTTTACGCGCTGTCAAAGACCAATTACGCCACCAACCGATCGTGTGTTCTCGCGTTTGTTGTTTCGGTTTCGAACGTGTTACAGATGTATGTATAGATCATCAATTTCGTCCGGGGTATCTGTTGCTCTTGACACGTGTTTTTTAAAAAAGATCACCCATTCCAACTGATTTAACGGAAATTGTCTACATTTTAACTATTGAATATTTGATTAAACTGTTAAAATACAAGTTTAAATACCCATTATATACCGTTTGAACTGTATAAGCGTCTCCCATCATAAATCCAAGCGATTCAGATTATTAAAATGCCCTAATACAATCTGAGCAGCTGGGTCAAAATGACAATTTGAATAAATACGCAATCTCGCGGAGATAATCTCTCCCACGGGAGTACTCTCGGCGCAACAGTTAGCCCATAATCCTGTGTCGACGTGTCTCACTCAGCCCTCCCCCGTATACTGCTTATACGTATTACCCACTTTATTGTGACCTCTGACACCTCCCTCGCGATATCAAAATTCGGTCACTTTAATGCAAAGCTCCGAGTAGACGCATACTCTATACAATTTACGCTCCCAATTTCAGATAAAACACCATCCATTCTGTTTACTTGAACGTTTTGGGAGACGGCACTGATTTAGAGCGCTGACTTACTCGCATAATTAAAATTCCGTCGCTTAGTAATTGAATTTATTGTCTTGAGTGTTCATATAAAATAACACGTCCGGGAACGCACCTTAATGTATTCAGAAATCCATTAGTATGCCTCATCTACTATTGAATCTACCAGAATAGCTGTGTCAAGGGACAATTTGTTCTGGTACTGATTGAAAACTAACTATGTACTTTAATTAATGACCATGAAACAACTTCATGTCGAGAATAATATATATCCATAGAAAATTATTGACTACGTGTAGCTTTCTAATAGTTAAATTATTTATAAAAATAATTTGAAAAGGACATATTATTAAACTTAAAGTTTCATGATGTTGAGAATATTTCGAAATCCAGAGTGCAGAAAATTTCATAGAATCCATATTCCCTATACGAATACTTCTCTGAATACTCTCGTATAACCATAAACATTGCTTAGTTAAAATACCTGAAATTGCCAATATACCTTAATAAATATTTCGATTACAGTGGGTTATCGAGGCAAACTGAAATCACTCATTTATTCATGTGCGGCCAAACCCTATTGATATCCAAGTAAACCTGAATAAGTTATACTGATCTTAAGCTTGGGTTGTATTGAAACAACAGTATAATACAAACGCTGGAGTAAATGGAGACGAAAACTGTATAGAAAGAAAAAATATCTGCTCTGAACAAAATTAACGTTTGCCCAATAAGAACGATTTGTTTACGTAAACGCTAAACGAGCAAAAAGTCTGCGAATTGAAATTATTCTATCAGTGAACTTTTCATTTTAATTCCATTAAGGAATAAATCCTCATAGTCCAAATAAGTTAATCAAACATACAATTCTCAGTCGATGAGCTGAATTCCCTTGGAGTGAGAGACATCTTTTTCAGTTCATCCCCTAGTACTCAAAAAAGCCTCTTACGTCTTAGTAAAGCAGTCGTAATAAAATTTGTCACTCTATAAAGAAGCATTGTCAAATATTCATCCCGATAGTCAGCATAGAAATTCTTTACGTGTCCCTCTCTGTCCTTCAGCTCTACCTGTCTCCGTCAGTCTTATCAAAATATTTTTCCATCGTCCGCTTCCCGTGTTAGCCGAGTGCCCTGCCCAGTTCTACATCAGCATGCAAATACGTTTTGTTCAAATCTTCTACCTTTGTTTTTTGGCGGAATTCGCTGCTCTATATTCGGAATGCCTGCAAATGACCATAAATACGAGTAGCGGGTTCTGGGGCGCAATGTTCTTTATAAAGAAAGAAAAGTAAATCGGGATCAAAACTCACGAATTCGATCTGTTCCCTGTAGTTTACTTTCACATGAATGTTTTTATCACTGTTTGGTACACATATTTATTAATCTTTAGTGGCCAGCAATTAAACAAAGTTGTGGAACGGAATACTCTGACGAGTCCAGTTTGAAAACAAACGCCCACGGCCCACGTGCTGTCTGCCGTGGCAGCGTAGGCGCCCACACAGTCTCGTTCTGTGTAACCTGAACCCAGCCAAGGTCATAGAACCAGTGCATTGCTCCTCCAAACGCAAACTGTCACGTTTCGTTAATGATACATGTGACTCAACCCAAGAGCGCCTTGTGGCTGCTTCATTTCAAATTCAACGCTTCAATTTGTCAACGTAGTTCTGTTAGTTTATTTGGGATCGACGCATCATTAGGCACTTTTACCATTTTTCCTCAAGTTGTTGATTGTTGATTTAAACACAAAGTTTTCATTAATTTCAAGGCATCATTATATTTATAACGTTTAAGACAAAACTCTACTTTTATGATATTCATTGACCTTCACTGTACTCCATCGCGAGTAGCGAATAACGTATGTTCATATTTGAACACCAAAAATACCTATCGAGTCCGAACTAAAAATATAATCTGAAAGCTTTTCCATCAGCGGTTTTAATTTGCAAATTGGATTAAGCGCGTATGCGGATAGTTCCGAATCAAAATGGTTGGAATACTTAATTGATTTTTTTTTCTATAGCAACGTGCACGTAGTATATTTGGCTTTACAGTATTGGTGAATAACGAAGCGTTGAGGAGAACTGAGCCTTTTAGTGTTGTAGTTAAGACTCATTGTGGAGTGATGGTAGTGTAGTCAGTATGAGTGGTTTGGGGCCTGGTGGAGTGTGGGCGGCCCAGAAGAGGCTGGAGTCCTGGGCTCGGGCGGCGCGGGAGAGGACATCGAGCGCATCCAGCGGTCAGAGCCATAACTCCACGGACAGCTTCGGGGATGACAAGTCACACAGCAGTCCTAGTGTATGTATTATTAGGATTATGTTTTTACTTTTTTTCCATATATACTGACTGACCATATTAGCGCAGGACCTTACTATAACGAAAGGAAGCACAAAATTATTGAAAGTTTACTCCCAAGTCGGTAGAGCGGGGGTAACGTATGTTTCCATACAAACAACGTGACTTTTTTATAATATTGGTACGTAACCCAGCTTGCTTTAAAGACTCACTTGGAAATTATTTGTATGAAATTCACTATGAACGATCTTCATATTTTCTTATGTAATTTGTGTAAAATTCTTTTTCCAAAATCTTTCTCTAAAAAAGTAATATCATCAAATCATCTAATTCACTCGGACGGAGTCGTGGTATATAAAGGCGTCCGATCGGTTTCAGCCATGGCGGCCGATCTCAATTGAGATCAGCCAAGGGCGCAGGACATATTATAGTGCACAAGTATACTCGCACACACAAGGGCACTCTCTGTTCCCTTACTCTCATAGTTCGGTAAGACGGTAATTCGACATGACCGATAAGTGATCGGGCGCAGGACCACCGGCAAAACGCGCTTTCCGAGGCACGGGCGTGCAACCGCCAATTTTCTAACTCCGGGCTGAGTAATTTCTTTACAGAAAAACTCACACAATTTTTTTCCGACTCCGGACTCGAACAGCGCTTGTTACCAATAGACCAACGAGGCAGTTTTGTCGTTTTATACACTGTGCATCAAACTCGTCATACTATCTAGTGTAAAACTGATATCGTTATGAGAAAATTTACATATCTAACTGCTGAATAAAGGCTGAATACTGAAATTTTAATTTAAACATCACAATTTGTAACCAAACAATAAAACATAACAAAGTAAGTTGAACCTGAGTTGGCGCCCAACGTGGGATTCCAACATAGTAAAATGTTTTAGCGAAATGTCGTTGCTACTAACAATATTGCAACTGGATACCTGAATATAACACGAATGCTTTGTAGCAAAGAGAATAAATTTTACCTTCATGTTAGCTAAGTGGTGGTTTAGTGGTATGTGTAAATTGACCGAGCAACCACGCTCTAAAAATAATTAATAACCCTAATAAACAGTACCGTGTGTTCCCACTAGGTGTGTTTTCATTTCCAACACTGTGAATAATGAAGACATTAATTTACGGCTTTCATAAAACTTGCAAGTGTAGCTTCGTATCTCGGGCAAAGTACCGCCGGGTGCATTCTTCTAAGAAAATTATTCTGTAAGCGGACTCTAAAGAAATTTTAAACTGTCATGGTTACACACATTAGAAAACTGAAACTGTCCGGGATATTTACCATGTTGTTTTGTTTTAATGAGCTCCCGATATTTCGGCACTGTTCACCCGTGATCATGGCGCTTGCAACAGTGCCGAAATATCGGGAGCTCATTAAAACAAAACAACATGGTAAATATCCCGGACAGTTTCAGTTTTCTAAAGAAATGGATGGATATAGTTAATTGAAGTTTCGGGGTGAGAGCTTTCCGCTCCCAAGTCCAGTGATGATGACAAGGCTTACTCCAAGCCATCATCATTGGTGTTCAAAATAAAGTATTATTCTATTCTGTTATTAGTCTACTACAAGTAAATACCGCTTGCGCGCTTTTTCAAGCACATGTAGTCGTAATTTTACGCAGTGTTAAAGTATGAAGTCGACCATCCCGCACTTGGCCAGGTGGTATGGACTGATCACACTAATTTAGGGTAGGCCCTTGCCCCAGCAGTGGAGATGTGAATGGGCTGATGATGATGATGATGATGAAAGTATGATTGGAATCAATCAAATTTAATATCGCAACTGCCGATATAAAATTTATGTTATTATTTTTGACCTGCACACATTTCCACTTGTAGCAATTTTTAATATAAATGTAGTTTGATAGAACTAATTAATGATTAAACGAACTTACCTGTACGTGAAGTTCTATCATAATTATACGAGCTGCTTTGTCCGAAGAGATTAGCATTAGATAGTTATTTACACATGTAGTATCACATACGGTGACGCCAGTTTTGCACTGATAGTTGAGATATTAAAAGAAAAAATAAAAAATTAATTAGTGGGTAGTTCCGTTTACCTGTCAGCCTACGTCGCGGTAGTTCGTCATTTAGTTCAGAGCGTAGATTTTTCACAGCTGGGGGTCCTTTGGGATGGGAGGGATGCTAATCTCTTCGGACAAAGCAGCTCGTATAATTATGATAGAACTTCACGTACAGGTAAGTTCGTTTAATCATTAATTATACTCACTGCTTTGTCCTCGAGATTAGCATTAGATAGTTATTTACACATGTAGACATTGAGAGATTTTAACTGCTGTGAAAAAATCATTTCATTCAACCAAAACAACATATTGTTATTTTTATATTGTTTGGCATAATCATTTTTAATTATAATGTTTAATTTAGTTATTATCTTTACTAATGTGGTACATATTTCCTATCGATTTTACATCAACTAAACAAATCAATCTGAATTTTATTGATTCCACATTCTTTTTAAAATTTATTGTCTTGACATTATTGCATTAGCAAAAACTTCATGATCATCAACCTCATTTACAATATCCCTTTGTTAAATTTTATAAAGGTCTTGGAGCTAGCGCTCCATCATTCTACCTTCCTGATCAGATCAAGATTCTATTTGCGTTCGAGGTGCTAGCGAGTCTCGTACCTACTATGAGTGGCAAAGGTGACAGTGGAGACATTTATACCATATACTTCGAGGGTATTCTTCACCCAACGGCTTAATGTTTGTGACGTTACTTGTAGTGTGGGTTTCTAAAGCTAACGAAAAAATAAGATTATTCTGTACGAGACCAGTTACAATAAAAAAAAAAAATTTCATGTCTTATTTAACTACGCATATTTCAGGTTATTCTGAAAATATGGCAATAAACTGGCTAAATTTAGTTAAGCCGGAACTTTATAAAATCGGCTATATTTATGATTATTTTTGTATGAATTTAGTTACATTAAAAAATATTTTCATGTTTTATTTAACTAAGCATATTTTAGGTTATTCTGAAAATATAGCAATAAACTGGCTGAATTTAGTTAAGCCGGGACTTCTTTATAAAATCGGGTATTTTTATAATAACTGGGTCGGGAAAGCATTCTACATTTTTGATGTTTATAAATAATAATGTCATCAGTCTGTCTGCATTCCATGAGCCGTTACAAGAGCTAGCAAGAGGTAGCAACGTAATAAGTTTTTTGGAAATCGTCTCCAAGTCCAATGATTCATTGGGGTGATGATTTAAAACTAAAGAAGTAGGTATTCCATAAGTCAAATTGGATTTTGGCATGGGTGGTCGCAATTGGAAGATTCCCTTGAAGAATTTTTTTATATTTTATTTATTAGTGATTTTGGGCTGTATATAAGCGCTAATGCAGATCTGCAGATTTTATCTGCTCTATCGATCTGTAGTTCATTCATTGTTGTAAAATTCTGTATGAAAGTTTAGAATATTTTAAATAAATGTTTAAAAGAGATTTAAATTATTATGTATACCAAATTGAAACCACTTCTTTAAGCAGGAATCATAATGATTAATAGAGTTTTGAGAAAGCAAATGGGAAACATTTCTCCTTAGCAAGGATGTCCTGACAATACTCCAGCAATCAGGATATACCGTTGGTGTACGATGAGATTGCTGGAATAAGATAATATAAGTGTCTCACATGACTTTAAAATTAATGACTCAGAAATAAGAAGTCTATTATAATTGGGAAATCCCAGTAGTGTGGGCCACCATGGGCCACTACTATGCAATTATGCATGTTGCCTTGTCTTTAATTATTTTACGTAAAGTCTTTACAATTATGGAAACTCGTGGAAAAGTTATGCCTTTCCACCAGTAAAAGAATTTTGACCAGGATTCGGTGAAGGCATTTATTGCAACTGCATCGGGGTATCTTTTACACTTTTCATTAATTCTGCTGGAAAATAAATAAATGTAAGGTTCACCAAATTAAAAGGTTGTCTTCTAAAAAGCATAGTCGGCTAGTTCCCATTCAACATCAGGGGGTTACTCCGAGATTCCGCGTCTGCAACGGTATATTCTCTGCTGAGCATAAGCTCATAAGCATAGAAAAATATGAAGCAAATACTATTATTGCTCACACCATTGCAATAAATCTCATCATCTGACCAAATACCGGTAGCAGTCTCCTGCCCGCAAGCCGCACCCCACCCCGTAGTTGAAGCATCACCAAAGATTGGTAATACATATTTGTCATTTTTTATACTATTAGTTAGTGTATTTATGGCTTGAGTCCACAAATCGAAATAAGATATGAATGCATCTGGTAAGTCATGTACCTTTCATTATTATTTGGATCTTTTAGTATATTTAAATACTAGCACCGTTCAAAGTTTTTAGTATACAACCAGCCGCATTCGACGGCGGGGCAAGCAGATGTAAATAAACCAATCAAGCGAGCAAAGTATCTTATTTTGTAAGTCTTTAAGTATTAAAATGGTTGATTTGATATTTAATTTTATTAATTTGATCCGGAGGTAAAGTAATTAAAAAAATTTTAGTATCTATAATGTATCCTAAGAACTTGCAATATGTACCTGGACATAAATTGCTTTTCTCGTAATTTATTATGATACCTACTGACTTTAACAGATTTACAGGGTGATGTGGTCTAAGCATCCCTTATAGTCATCATGCTTTAATAAAAAAAATGTCTAAATAACGGTCAATATGTAGCTACAAGATCTAGAGGTTCACGATTGGTTTCATTATTTTCGTACACACGAAGGGCGCCGTGCAGAGGCCAAACGGTAACACATTGGACTTAAATAACTCGTTATTACCGCCAAACTGAAATCGTACATATTTTTTAAAATCTTCATGAATTTTAATTAAAAAATATGCATCCTTAAAATCTACCGTACATCATGATCAGCACGGGCTATATACGTCCCCACTGCTGGGGCACGGGCCTACCCTAAACTAGGGCGATCAGGCCTTAGTCAATCACGCTGGCTAAGTGCGGTTTGGTTAAATAAACAACGTAAGAATTTCTTCGTAGGTGTGGTGCAGGTTTCCTCACGACGTGTTCACCAATGTCGAATAATCGTACATAATATGAATTTCAAGTTGAAAAAACACCGTGGTACGTGGCGGGGTTTTAACAGGCGACTTCTCGCATGGCAAGCAACGACCTTAACCACTCGGCCATATCTGCAGTACACATGATGGAATTTTGTGAAACAAATTTCATTGCAGTACGTAAATCCTCTTATTTAAAAGAGTTTCAATGAACTTATTAAGAGTTTTTAATAAAGTATAAATCACATCTTCCGATTTTGAGTTTGCACAAGAAAAAAAGTGGGTATAAAATTGATTTTTTTACACTGGGAAATAGCATAAGTCATCAATACATTGTTTGTGCTGCAATTTATCTGATTCCGTGTGAGTACTGTGAGTACATAATAATATGAGGGTAAGTTTGTAAAACAGGTTAAGAAAAAGTATCCCTTGTAACCCGAAATCCAAGACAGTATTGTCTGGTCACGAGTGATAGAAGACCATTGTTCGTAAAAATGACTAAGTCTGCCAGCGTACCTCATGTTCTACTGCCGCTGACGATTCCGCGCGGGGTTCCCGGGCGCCGGTGTCGATATGACAGTCATTTTTGAATCCGAAACCGTTTAGACTTCGAAATTGACTTGACCAAAGAGGCAGTTATCTACTTAAGTCTTCGTAAACTGGTTCTTTATATCTATTTTTATACCTATTATATAATATGAAATTACGGCGCGCCCTTAAGTCGGTATTTTGACAATCGCGTATAAGTCGAGTAACATCCATGAGTGGCTTAATAACATTATTTTTATTTTGCTCCTCAAGCAAAATAGTAATTGCTTCTCCAAGACATGATAATGGCAAAATCTAGGACTTTATGTTTGCTTTCAATCCCTTTATCTATCTTTATAACGATATCCGTTACCGCAGCCTTAATTTATGGATTAAGATAAAGAGCATATATATTTGGGTAAAATTTTTTGGGGGTAGATATTTCCCCTGTAAGTCCTTACGGAGGTCTTTTGACAAGCCAACTGTGGCTACTTGTGAAGGCGCACAGCCAGATCAGCATTTATAACCTTGCCGTACAATTTAGTGATCGACGGTACGGCATCGCTTGGTTTTGATATTTAACACCACAAATGATTAGTGTTTATCACTCGTAAGTACGAGTACCATAAAAAATATATTAACGTATACTATAATCTTCAATTTGTATTGTTTACAGCAGCCTTAAGAAATAACTGCGTGAAAAGGTAACTACGCATTCTGAAAATAGCCTTAAAGACTGATAAGCCTGTTAGATAACAAGCTGTAGGTATATACATACAGTGTATCTCAGATCACTGTATTTAATGATCCGGAACGATATTTTTTGCCGGTTGCATAAAATTATTATGGTATACAAGAAAGGTAAGTGACATGCTATTTAGATAAGTAACAATCCCAAAAATTGTTCGCAAATCTAAATTTATACACGTACTTTTAACGTTACAGTATTGTTGATGAAAATTAACACCAACTTATCAAGTAACATAGCACTACATATAGTAGGGAGAGGGGCAGCTTTGAACAGGGCACCTTTGAAAAAGTGTATTTAACAAGCTTTAATGTAAAGAATTTTTGTAGTTTTTTTTTTGGGTAGTGGTAACATTAACCCGCATAGCTGTCACTTATCACTGCTCACATTAGACAGCTTGCCGACGAGTTACGAGGAGTTTTTTTTACGAGTTTGAATTCTACACTTTTTGAAATTCGCGCGTAAGGATCTCAGAGATTCATTTCAAGGCAAATGAAGTGTTTTTTTACTTTTTTAGTCAGAAGGTTTCATATATCACGCAATAAAGCAGATATTACTAACAATTTTAAAAAAATATTTGGAAGGAAAACGTTTTTTGTTTTTCAAGGACCATTGGGGCAGCTTTGAACAAAATAAAGGGGGCAGTTTTGAACATTGTTTAAAACTGCCCCACCTTCAGTCTTAAATACTGAGATTGTTAAAATGCATTATTTTTTATTATTTTATTCTAACATGGAATATATTTGTTAGCGTAATGTTCAATAGGAATAAATATCTGTATCTTTTTCATTTAAAGGTAATAATGGTACCCAACTATAAAAAAAAAGAGAGAGAATGAAATTGATGAGACATGAAGACTGCAGTTTTATTTATATCTCGTTTATTTTTGGGTTTCCTTTGATTGACCTCATAATGTTAATTAATAATTTTATTTGTTTCCGTATGTTAATTAATATTATTTAAATAGAAGTTTGTTATTCCCTAGTACATATTTTATCATTTTTAATTTCTAATGTGGCAATGATACTTGATCTCAGTCGTTTCTAATTTGTTTTCTTTTAATAAAATTAATATAAAAAAGTATAAAAAGTCATTAAAAATCCATTTTTTAAGGATAGTTCAAAACTGCCCCATAATCATCATCAATCACCATATTGAACTATTTTATCATTTTTAATTTCTAATGTGGCAATGATACTTGATCTCAATCGTTTCTAATTTGTTTTCTTTTAATAAAATTAATAAAAAAAGTATAAAAAGTCATTAAATTTCATTTTTTAAGGATAGTTCAAAACTGCCCCATATGAATTCAAAGCTGCCCCAGGAGTGGGGCAGATTTGAACAGTTGACTACTGCTATTATAATTGATATTACGGCTATATCTTAAATATTCTTCTTCATATGATACTGAAATTTTATGGCATAATGGTCGGGTTAAGCATTGCGAAACTATAAAACGATATAAAACTAAAGAATTTTTAAGATATAGGACAAAGTTTTAAAAATGTTCAAAACTGCCCCTCTCCCCTAGGTATTATGGAAAATTCCTAAAGTAGGATTATTTTGTTACCGTATTGTCAGTAAAGTGATAGCCCCATTAAAACTAACCGCAGTACAGACTTATCATGTAACAATATTGGCAATAGTCACAAATTTTATATTAAATTATTACCTTCTCTGTCTGGCAGCATCTCAGGATAACCCGATAACATTTCGTCATGCTCAGACGAACCAGAAGACGACGTTGAGTCACTTCGTTTTATTTTGCCATATTTAAGTTTTCTTTCCAATTGTTTTAACTTTTTACGATAAATTCGTAATTCTCGTCCTTTAAATGTTTCCTTTTACCCATTTTTACACTCTAAGAACACTTTTAACCTGAAAATACGGACACTTAAACAAAATCGTGCGTACTGGCGGAGCACTGTACTTGTGAATGACGAACTACCGCGACGTAGGCTGACAGGTAAACGGAACTACCCACTAATTAATTTTTTATTTTTTCTTTTAATATCTCAACTATCAGTGCAAAACTGGCGTCACCGTATGTGATACTACATGTGTAAATAACTATCTAATGCTAATCTCGAGGACAAAGCAGTGAGTATAATTATTTCCAGCAAAAAATTATATGATTTCATTAACCTTAATTTGCCCTTTCGTCTTATTTGAGGAAATTGACATTATTCCTTGTAAATTCTGTATTTGAAAATCTGTTTCGCCTTTTTCTCATCGTTAAAAACGGCTAGTTTGTATGAAGATTCTTTTTTCCCACGATTGCTAGCGGCAAGTATCAAGCACGCCAATTTTACAACTCACGGAATACAACTAACGATCTGCCTGGTTTTATGAATGTAACTGGTAAAATAATTGGCAATAATATTCGGTATGGAGCTGGAGCCTTGAATAAGGTATTCCTACCGAAATAGAAGAAAACTATTAACTACGAAATAAATTAAACGACACGATTAATTGTAATTATAATGTTATTCAACTCTTTCACGATTTTAAACGATTATTGAAAAACATTGGGTCGAATAAAACTATTGTAATCAGTGTGATTTATCTGTATTTAGCATATTTTAGTTAAGGTTTAAATGAAAGAGCTTTCTTTCTACCTTAAGTCTAGTTTAAGTCAATTTTTTCAAAGACGAACAGAACTTTTTGCTAATAAAGCATGACGCCAAAGTTGTAATATGTTAAATTTCTAAATAACTAAGAAAATGAAATTTTAATATAGACCACTTTCCACTGCGCACCTCTCGGATACTCGGGCATAAAATACGAATGAACGGGGCAGAATTATTCATGAGACCATTATTCTGTCCTTTCGAAACATTCAGTGTTATTCTGCAAAAAGCTTCAATCAGAAATATTTAACAGAGAATATCCCATTCAAAGTAGTAGAAATAAACAAATGCAACACAGGGTATTATGTTCACTTTTTCATGTGGGCTAATTACTTGAATAATACTCCCTGATCTCCCCTTGTATTAAACCTTGTTCTAACAACAATGCAAATAGGTAAGAAAAATAAGTATAAATTTTCAGACCGGTATAATCTCATTAGCGTACGTCATTAGACTGCTGCCATTAATACAACGCACATGGACAAACGATTATTTGCTACTGAATGTCATACCTGTTCAGGAACGTTCATTGGCCGAAGTCTATTAGATCTTTTCGTATGCGTTGACTTTTTGTTTATCTTACTATGCTGCCTTACAGCGTAATCGACAAAAAGTACTCTATATCCTTTCACAGTCTTTAAGCTATATGTAAACGAAATTTCATTGTAATCATCAGTTTAAGTAGTTTAACGTGAAAGCGGTCGCCTCGCTATCAGTCTGTCCACTGACAGTTTCGCACTAACAAGCATTTTCGCATTTATAAGATTTCAGTGTCTGCCAAAGAGGCAAACATGTACGAACAAACAGTAGATCAGAAATAGGAAGGTAGCTGACCCCCCTCCCAGATCAGATAATGTTGTCATCCCTACTCAGTATCTAGACACGCGGTAGCGTGTCAAGCCAAGTTCAAGAAACAGAACTGGCGAGCCGCACCGTGTGTAAAATATTACACGAACCATTTTGGAACCACTTTTGAACCCCTCATAAATCAAAAACTATTTCACATAAACGTATCAAATTTGGCTCATATATTGTGACTTGCGAGATAAATATGTGTTCTAAATTTCATAAGCTTATCTCAAACAGTTATTTAGATCTAGACACGCGGTAGCGTGTCAAGCCAAGGTTCAAGAAACAGAACTGGCGAGCCGCACCGTGTGTAATATTACACGAACCATTTGGAACCACTTTTGAACCCCTCATAAATCAAAAAACTATTTCACATAAACGTATCAAATTTGGCTCATATATTGTGACTTGCGAGATAAATATGTATTCTAAATTTCATAAGCTTATCTCAAACAGTTATTTAGATATTAATGTCCAAAAATCCTCATTTTTATCATTGACTGACTGACAGATCAAAATTCTAACCCAGTTCCAAATGACCTAGAGAGTTAAAATTTGGTATGCAGATAGGTAATTACATGAATACAAAGGAATAAATATAAAACTGGCAATTTTTTAATAATTAGGTTAGGTGCTAGTATGAACGCTTAACATAAATACCTAATTAGTGCCTAATCACGCCTATATACCGGGGAAGGCAGAGTACTAAGTATATATTTAGGTATACTTACTTATTTACAATTAAGAGTAGGTACTTATAGTCGGTTTTCATATTTATTACTTAGGGTAGGTACCTACTTTATTAACTGGGATTAATTATTATTGTTATATTTAGTATCAATAGTATAAAATTATTACCTACTCATAATATTTCAAAGGTTCAAGAAAATATAGAAAATAACACTCAGAAGAAAATTATACCCCGTAAACGTAGGAAAATACAGTAACTGATTCAATTGTTTTATATTTATCTAGACACGCGGTAGCGTGTCAAGCCAAGGTTCAAGAAACAGAACTGGCGAGCCGCACCGTGTGTAATATTACACGAACCATTTGGAACCACTTTTGAACCCCTCATAAATCAAAAACTATTTCACATAAACGTATCAAATTTGGCTCATATATTGTGACTTGCGAGATAAATATGTGTTCTAAATTTCATAAGCTTATCTCAAACAGTTATTTAGATATTAATGTCCAAAAATCCTCATTTTTATCATTGACTGACTGACAGATCAAAATTCTAACCCAGTTCCAAATGACCTAGAGAGTTAAAATTTGGTATGCAGATAGGTAATTATATGAATACAAAGGAAAAAATAAAAAACTGGCAATTTTTTAATAATTAGGTTAGGTTCTATTATGAACGCTTAACATAAATACCTAATTAGTCCCTAATAACGTATATACCGGGGAAAGCAGAGCACTAAGTATATATTTAGGTATACTTACTTATTTACAATTAAGAGTAGGTACTTATAGTCGGTTTTCATATTTATTACTTAGGGTAGGTACCTACATAAAGTCTAGTTTTAGTTTTGAATTTGTCCTTTTCAAAGGACCCACGGCGTTACGATGATATATACTTTTCTACAAAAAGTAATGATATCCAATCAAAAACATAAATGTTAAATGAGAGCCAAGTTCAATATTGCCTTGGTTGTTGACTTCAGCGACAAAAGAAGTGAGATCTAAATGGGTGCCAAGTTCAATGGTCAACCCAGAAATTTATTTATAAGTAACACTATAACATACCTATCATATCTTCTTATAACATAAGATAATGTATGGTGGTAGCCTATGAAGGTCTGTCTTGGCTAGTTTTCATATATGAATTATAGCCGTCGCAAGTTCTAAGCCTACAAGTATTTTTCGGTTTTTATTTATAATTCCGAAAATTTGGATTGTTGGTAGAAACTAGCAAGCAAACATAATAATACGTTGGTAGGTTTATAGAAACTAGCCAAGACAGACCTTCATAGGCTACCACCATACATTATCTTATGTTATAAGAAGATATGATAGGTATGTTATAGTGTTACTTATAAATAAATTTCTGGGTTGACCATTGAACTTGGCACCCATTTAGATCTCACTTCTTTTGTCGCTGAAGTCAACAACCAAGGCAATATTGAACTTGGCTCTCATTTAACATTTATGTTTTTGATTGGATATTAATGTCCAAAAATCCTCATTTTTATCATTGACTGACTGACAGATCAAAATTCTAACCCAGTTCCAAATGACCTAGAGAGTTAAAATTTGGTATGCAGATAGGTAATTACATGAATACAAAGGAATAAATACAAAACTGGCAATTTTTTTAATAATTAGGTTTGGTTCTATTATGAACGCTTAACATAAATACCTAATTAGTGCCTAATCACGCCTATATACCGTGGAAGGCAGAGCACTAAGTATACACCGTGAAATTTTAGTGGTTGTTTTCCCGCAGTAAAATGATTCTATCTTACTAGTACAAAAGATGTGTGCAGTTCTTTTCTGGTAAAATCAATAAATGCCGGTTTTACGAAAGGTTTAACCGTAACTCGAAAAAACGTTCGAACAGCTTTATGACTTAGGGTGTAGAGCTTCTTCAGCTTTAAGCATCGATTTCATGCGGCAAGCAGTACCTGAATACGTCACATCTTCAAAAACAACGATAGCTTCTCTCGTTTTCGAGTTGGAAAATTATTATTCTGAAAAATCGAAAAAATATTTTTTTTTTTTTCGATGTATAATTTGGATGATTCGATAGTATTACTAAAGGCAAGTCGTTCTGCCACGGGAAAACAACCACTAAAATTTCACGGTGTATATTTAGGTATACTTACTTATTTACAATTAAGAGTAGGTACTTATAGTCGGTTTTCATATTTATTACTTAGGGTTATACCCCGTAATCGTAGGAAAATACAGTAACTCATTCAATTGTTTTATATTTATAAAGTCTAGTTTTAGTTTTGAATTTGTCCTTTTCAAAGGACCCACGGTACGATGATATATACTTTTCTACAAAAAGTAATGATATCCAATCAAAAACATAAATGTGAAATGAGAGCCAAGTTCAATATTATGATAATTGCCTTGGTTGTTGACTTCAACGACAAAAGAAGTGAGATCTAAATGGGTGCCAAGTTCAATGGTCAACCCTGAAATTTATTTATAAGTAACACTATAACATACCTATCATATCTTCTTATAACATAAGATAATGTATGGTGGTAGCCTATGAAGGTCTGACTTGGCTAGTTTTCATATATGAATTATAGCCGTCGCAAGTTTAAGCGTACAAGTATTTGTCGGTTTATATTTTATAATTCCGAAAATTTGGATTGTTGGTAGAAACAAGCGAACGAACATAATACGTTGGTAGGTTTATAGAAACTAGCCAAGACAGACCTTCATAGGCTACCACCATACATTATCTTATGTTATAAGAAGATATGATAGGTATGTTATAGTGTTACTTATAAATAAATTTCAGGATTGACCATTGAACTTGGCACCCATTTAGATCTCACTTCTTTTGTCGTTGAAGTCAACAACCAAGGCAATTATCATAATATTGAACTTGGCTCTCATTTCACATTTATGTTTTTGATTGGATCTTATCTAGTACATTAATCGATAGTCATCTATCAAAAAATCTGTTTTGCCCCCTATATATAATTTTAAACTGTCATGGTTACACACATTAGATAAATGAAACTGTCCGGGATATTTACCTGGGACCTACCGTCATTCTCGCAGTCCTACAGTTCACCCGTGATTATGGTGCTTGCAACAGTGCCGAAATATCGGGAGCTCATTAAAACAAAACAACATGGTAAATATCCCGGACAGTTTCAGTTATCTAACGTTTTGCCCCCTGCCCCCCATATTGGTAGCCTGGTCTAGAACATGGGTACGCCTCTAGATCTGTATGTATGTGGAGTCAACGGGTTATAATGAGTTTGTTTTCATTTATCATTCGGTTGTATTGATTGAATTGGTATATTGTTGTGAACTTGTGGCTTTTATTATATAATGCTCACTCACGCGTAAGTTTTTAATTGGAGGCTTGTGAAAATGGACCCGGCCCATTATTTTGCTTTTCTATTAATTGATCCTAAACAAACTGTTTACTACATTTAGCTGAATTCTATTTTAATTATAAAACCGAGAAAATAAAGAAAAATATTGATTAATGACATGATGAGCTGCTCGCTTTGACACCAAAAAAAATATGTAACTTTTATTTTATTTGTGATTATTTTATTTGTAATTTGACTTGCAGAAGTTTTTTTTTTAAATCTATTTGCAGTATAAATTATTTCATTTCATTTTATTAATCACACTAGTAACAAAACCCTTATGAACAACAACAAAAGATACAATGTTATGATGTATGTTGTACACATAAGGACAAATAATAATAATAACATTAATATAAGCACATAGGACTATCTGTACTTCATTAAGTAAGTACACACTAGGTACATGATAATTTATGCACTCTGTGATGATATGCATATCCGAAATGTGACCTAGATTCTAGGCTGGGAATAATTTGCTTGATATTGATCACATTTACGTTGACATAGCTCCGTAAATTAAGAAATAATTGTTTATTTAAATGATACGCTTTTTACTTGCCTTTATTTCACCAAACAGACTAAGCATTCCCTATGTTGTGAGTAAATAACTTAAGAACTACTTATAGTATAAGATCCCGCTGCAGAATCACTACGTTCATACTGTGGTTAATGAAACTACATTTTTTCCATATTTACATGAATAGGAGAATATACTTTCAAGAAGCTGCCAATCGAAAAGTGCCCGCAAGTAATTTTATTTCATATAATGTTTATTAATTTTTGGAATAAAATTTCGTTCACCTATTTGCTTGATGAAATATCATCCATTTCAAAGCAGTGAACGTAAAAAGTAGGGGAAACTATGGTTGCCGCTGCCCTTTTGGCTGCAACCTCATCGCAGCCAGGTATGAACAGGTATAACTTTGTAATACTTTTTCGTTCATGACGTACATTGATAATTTTAATATGAAATGAAAGCTTATTTTTTTCTAAGTATGATATTATGAGGCTGCCTTTGGAAAAGTGACCGCAAATAGGAGTTGCCAGCTTTTAAAAATGCTAAAATAAAAAAGTGAATGACAGTGAGCGCACAACGTTGCTTGCTAAACAAGGATGGCGAATGCCAGCTGTATTCGTGTTCAAAGCTATTACGCAGGCGTCAACGAGAGATATGAACTGCAGTAGGAACTAGTCGTTTAATGATCCATATTTATATCACAGTTACGTGTCCAACTTAACTTCCCATCGTATTCACAAATGCACTAAGACATTGGTATTTTCATTCTGTCTAAGTACCAGGTACTTATTTTCACGATGGGAGGTTAAGTTGGACACGTAACTGTGATATAAATATCATTAAACGACTAGTCCCTACTGCAGTTCATATCTCTGGTTGAGAACCCTATCCGTTTACGCCTGTGTATTGCTTTTGAACACGAATACACGTTTCATTCGACTTCCTTGTTTAGCAAGCAACTTTGTGCTCTCACTGTCATTCACTTTTTTTTTTATTTTAGCATTTTGAAAAGCTGGCAACTCCTATTTGCGGTCACTTTTCCAAAGGCAGCCTCATAATATCATACTTAGAAAAATAAAGCTTTCATTTCATATTAAAATTATCAATGTACGTCATGAACGAAAAAGTATTACAAAGTTATACCTGTTCATACCTGGCTGCGATGAGGTTGCGGCCAAAAGGGCAGCGGCAACCATAGTTTCCTACTTTACGTTCACTGCTTTGAAATGGATGATATTTCATCAAGCAAATAGAGAACGAAATTTTATTCCAAAAATTAATTAACATTATATGAAATAAAATTACTTGCGCACTTTTCGATTGGCAGCTTCTTTAGTATATTCTCCTATTCATGTAAATATGGAAAAATGTAGTTTCATTAACCACAGTATGAACGTAGTGATTCTGCAGCGGGATCTACTTGTACAAGTCATTTAAAAAGCTAACAATTTTTCTCCGTCTCGGCTATCATATCCGTTGTTATATTTTCTGTAGAATCGCGAATAAAATTCCTCTTTCAAAGTCAACTAAAGCTCGATTCAGTGAAAGCTCCTCTGTAGGGCGCACGTATTGATATTTTAGCTTTTATATTTCTAAGCCTCTTACGATTTCATTCATTGACAAAAGGATGTACTTTTAAGAACCTATGTGGGTTTAAAGTGAACAATACTTTTATCTTATCTCACTTCGATGCGGCAAATCCGGTTTTTAGAGTAATTCTGGATCTGTAACTGTGGAGTGGACAGGTTTTAAAATAATTAGATGAGATAAGATTCATTCAATAGCTATGCCAGAGATTTCGTCTCCTTGGAAAAGAGACTTTGATATGAGGAAGAGGCTGCATTTTAAATATACCCACGCCCTCCACAGCCCAGCAAGTTCGACGTAATTCTTTAAATTATCATAACTTTATCATGAACCGATTGACATGAAATATACACTATACACTAATAACACGTAACTGCTCTACTTAAGTTTTAGTGTATATTATTTACCTCAATATAATACTAAAAACTACATTTAGATAGGATAAACCTTTACCTAGATTAACATAATATGTCTCTATTGTGTAGATGAAGTTTTCCTAAAGTATTTTTGTCATATATGTATCATCCATGCACGCACAGACATCGATACAATTTTATTACATCTACATATAAGAGAGCTTTCCCACAGAGCCAAGTAAGCAAATTTTCAAGGCACGGGGATGACGTCAATTTCCTGAGTAAGGAAGTTGACGGTACAGCGTATGTGAAAAACCTTTACAAATGTTCGCGTCATGTGTCGATATGCAGAGCGACACTTGGTGTAAAAGTGGCTATGGTTTGAAACCCGACCACACGTATAATACGGAGTTTATTTGGCAATATACATGTACACCAAAAATAGATTTGCATATTTTTTTTGTACGTAGATACATTTATGGGTTCTTAATTCTAGTGTATAGTAATGAATGTGTGCAACATTAATATGCATAAACATATTTCTTTTACGAACCTTATGTTTCCACTTTATTGGCCTCGCTAGTGTATAGGCGAGGCGTAATACAGGCCTTCAGGGTGAGAGCGACAGGTTCAATGGGGTCTATTGTGCCTGTCGACCCCATATGTGGACCTTACAACCGCTTACCATCAGATGTTGTGAGGTCATCCTGAACACCCAATAAAAATAAAACAGTTCGTTAACAATTCAATATAACATCTGATCTAGTAGCGCTTAACATTTATTCTGCGGTTGGTACTTACGCATTCTATGTTATGCGTCGTGTGCGTGTTTACGAAATGTAAGACACCAATTATCCTTATATACCTAATAAGGCCCAGATCCAGAAAAAAAGCGTATACTTTCTTTTTATTAATGGCTAACAAGATGACCTCACTCCACTTGATGGTAAGCAGTAGTGAGATCAGCGCAATAGACTATATTAAGCCTGACGGACTCACCCTGAAGGCCTGCATCCTAAGTTTATTGACAATATTCTTGTTTAACAGGAGATGTTGATACCCAAAGAACAATGCCGAGTGCAGCCATTGGCGGAAGTGCGAGCGGCCAGCTCTCTGCCCCACGCTAGACTCGCCCGGACGCCTTCGATATCCTCGCAGAGCAGCCTCGATAGCGGGACCTCTAGAGCCACGGTAAGAAACCGACTCTTGCCGCAAGGTACAGCGATAGGTAACTATCCAATGCGCTGGTCATACATTGGTATGGTATTGGTATTGGTATCGCGTGGGGTGTGAATTAATCGAATCTTCCAACTCATCACGTGTTACATCAGATGAAAAGCAAATGCTTTTAAGTATAGAAGGTACTTACTGCAAGACGTTTCAATAATAACACTGCATAACACAAAGTCGACACGTTGATTAAGTAGATATATTTTCGCTTCTTTGCTAAGTTTTAGTTTGGTGTTAGGCAATGTTGGCATTTTGTTTTCTGTATTCAAATTCTGCTTTGTACTACTAGTATTAAAAAGCAGAACTTGTTGCGATAAGAAAGAGCGCTAAACAAAACAAATGAACTCAGCAAAACAAAAAGCTGAAATGAGCACACCTTTTCTTCTAAGCATGACCGTAAACACGAATAATTTTCGCTCGGCATTTGTTTTGTGCGTACAAACAATAACATTTGCCAGCGCACCTACAATACGTATGTGTATCGCCATTCAAAACATGAATTTGCAAACTGCATACGTAATGAATGAACGCGTAGGCGCGCCGGTCTCATCGCCGATTCCCTTTGGATCATAGCGGGAATACACGACCAGAGGATTTGTTGTGCCAACAAGCGTTCGTCCTCGAATGGACTGGGCTATAGCACGATAGCTTACGATGGACTGACCTCTCTGCTGCTCGGTCTAATCAACAATAGAGAAAGATATTTTCTCAATAATCCTTTCATTTGACTAATTTCAGCGATTAAACTTACATTAATCGCGTCTTTTCTTCAATAAAGCTCGTGGACACTGGATGAACAGGACACTCATTTTCCTTTATCAACAACAACTCATTGTTATCGATCTATATTGTCTGAAAACACTACAAAAAATGTGTTTTAATTGTATTACAATTAATTCGGTTTTCTATAACTATTTTCGTTTTTATATCTAGGAATATGTCAATAGGAATTTGGTTTGGTTTTTTATATTTCATCATAAAATTATCCCATTATCCTACAAAAAGCTCAGAACTTATGTGTTATAATTTATAGATTCTACAAAAAGTAAAAAAAATCATTTTTCCCACTGTAGGTATTTTCTTTCAGTACCAATCTATGTACATATTAATATCTTATAGAATTTCAAATTGATTCTGCACGTGGCTCTTAGGTTTTATGTCGAATTAGTGGCAAGGAAGTGAAGATCGGCAGCCATTACGGTCATTTATCGCCGAGTGCGTTACGTGACTTGTGAGTTCTGGAAATCTTAAGTGAAATACAATGTTCGTTCGGAGCTCGGGACGGATTGGCAGCAATGCTTATTCGCGTGAGGCACGCTACTCTGTTCTTGAAGTACATTGCCTGTTAGTGCCGGGGAAAATATATAGCCAGCCACACTTTTATTCAACTCGGCACGTTTGGTATGTCATAAGTTTTCACTTAGACCATAATTGAGTGAATATTCTCTTTATCAACAGCTAGAATGCAGGTAAATACCGTAAAATTAGTATTTTATAGTTAAAATAATCGTTTCTGTAAGATGTTTTAGTAAATATTTAATTTTGTGTAACTTGCCTTGTTATTGTAATAAATATTTTTTATCTTTTATCTTATCTTATCTTTACCTAAAAATCTAAACAAAAATATCTATGTGGTTTATTACTGACTAGTAAGCGAACCATAATACCTAATGGAAAATGGAAATGAAAAAGTTATGACAAGACAAGTCCCGGCGCTGCATAATAAGTCGTTCACGCGACAACTTTAAAAAAGAACGATTTAAGCAACCACAACATCATGTACATTGTATAAAGATGATTCCTTAACATCCTCAGCGCCATGTATCTCTCTTGTAATATTGTGTGAACAATAGATACACATTTCGCTGAGGGGGTAAAGCTTATTTTCCATCTTCACAGAGTCACCGCGGGTCTTCCCCTGCCATCCGCACGTTTGCTCCAGACGGGCGCACGCTCGAAGCAGGCGGCACCGGGGTCCCTCGGTCCCCTTCTCCTCTCCGAGCCGCTTCTCTGGACGTCCGCGCTGCACCTCTGGCACATGGATCCCTGGCTTCCTTGGCCGACTCTCCAGCGCCCTCTAGTCCGAGACATCTGCCACCTAGATGCCTGTCACCGTTGCTTATGCCGCCCAGGTTAGTACAGACAAAGTCTACAGTACAGTAACTTACACACCCCCGACCCCCTCCTCACTTAGGTTTACTTAGGTCTCAGGTGGGAGACGTTTTGTCGACCGGTTGTTGTTACCACCATACAGTTGCGTAAAACCCGCCAAGTGACTCTGGCTCTGGCTCTCTCGGTCAGGTCGCGTTCCGGGATCAGCACTGTACGAATCGGAGCCAGGGGGACCATTGTTGCGGCAAGCGCCGGACCAGTGGAGTCTTAGCGGCGGTATTGTGCGAGCGGAGCGGTTCAGCCCGCCGGCCAGGGAGACCCGTAGAAACGGGAGCCCTTCCGTCCGGCGAACTGGCCAACTCGGACCAGCACAGCTCAATACCAATGTGAGACACGCCGCCTTGTCTCGTTGTTGCCGCAGCAGTGGTCTCCTCTTTAAGCGGGCTTTCAGGGTGAGTGTGACAGGCTCAATATAGTCAATTGTGCCTGTTGACCTCATATTTGGATCTCACTACCGCTTACCATCACGTGGAGTGAGGTCATCTTGTTAGCTTAATATAAAAAAAAGTTAGGTTATTCTACAGAAACAGTTGTACTAGAGTTCAATGACTCGTCTCCAGTATGAGCCGCGTCTCTGGCACATATTGTGTCACTGACTTGACTGACTCTACGGTGCTATCTAGTCCAAAACCGGCTAGATAATTATTATCGTTGCTTATACCGCACCTCATTGTTGCTTATACCGCTTATACCGTACAAGGTAAGTCTATAAATACAGTACTGGTGGTGCCACAGTCCGAGGCCGAGAGTCCTCTCCAAGCAGCTTACTTGATATGTATGGGACGTATAAGTCACTGACTAAGCTGACTCTGTAAGCGTTGTCTAGTCTACACCGAGGTCTCTTTCGCCTAGGTAGGTACTGTCACCGTTGCCTAAGCCATATACAAGCATACGACCAGTTAACAGGTTCACCCAAAATTAAGTTAGTAAATCGTGGAGTAAAGACAATTCTCGTCAACTTCAATATTCCAGGTGTAAGTTTTCATTGCGCGTTATGTTTCGATTAGAGTAGCTACGTTAGTCACTCACGATCCTTACACCTAGGCGCTACCGAAGACCATTACAAGGTTGATTAGGTACCCTTTGTGCAATGACATTTCTGCCACTTTGTCACACAAACCAAGCATGATGAAAAGCTTAGTCAGACGTAGGTATCAACTATGAGATATACATTACATAGATCAGTTTACGGTACTGGAGATTATCAGATATAACTTGCTGCCATAGGTCAAGCATAAATGTACCGATATACAAATCATATTATAGCGGATATCAGCCGGGATCAACTAATTAATCTTCCTTCCGAACTCCGGGGCTCGTGATAAATATCATAAAATAAATGTCCGGTGGACGTCCGTATCAAAGGCTACATAAACTGAGTGCTAAATAGTTATAAGCTACTTTGTAGGTATTACGAGATGTGTTATTTCATTTACGAGTTATTTACGACGGAAACATTGTAATCTATTTTGTAAAAGGTTGTAAACTGTTTTGTAAAAGAACACTTAGAGAAATATTTATATATCTTAATGCAGTTATATCATAAAGAGATACAGTATCGAGTATACCCAGTAATTATTAGCTATAGATAAATATTCTTTATTGCACATAAAACAAAGCATTATAGTGAAGTATGCGTCACAATAAAAACATCTTACAATTTATCGCTTTTAGCATTGCATTTACTATTAGTTCCAGTGTTAAGTTGCCTGAAGAATAATCTGCAGTTTTAGACTAGGCAATGCTGCTTTAACGAAAATGTGCGTAAGTACCCCCCTAACTTTAATATAAGCTTAGTTTCATCAAATAAACAGACTAGATAGTAGGTACCTGCAGTACTGAGCATTTGGATCTAAGACTTTTATAAACGCCTTCAGATTCGTAAAAGTGTTACGTAATTCCCAAGATTGCTGCCTCAATTTCCTGATGATTGGTAATCGCTATCTCATCTCGATCCTCCCATCTGTTAAATAAATTGTATTCCCATATTACATAGGAATTCCCATGTTGCATTTCGTAGGAAGCACTCTGTGCGTATAAACAATAAAATTTAACGTAAAATTATTAATTATTAGATACAGTACTGAATGTGTATAGTTAATTTTCTACTTCATTTTATAAATATAAAAATAATCAAATCTTCCCTAACTTTCTAATAAGGATTCAAATATCATTATCGTAATCGGCTGTCAACTCTGTCAAATAATAATGTACCTTCTGAAATACTTTTACGGTAAAGTAAGTAAGGCGTCCGACCGATTTCAGCCATGGCGGCCGATCTCGACATTCTCGATTAAGATCAGCCAAGTGCGCAGCACATGTTATATTGCACAAGTGTGCGCGCAAACACAAGTGCACTCTCTATTCCCTCACTCTCATAATTCGGTGAGACTGCAATCCGACATTAGCGGTGAGAGATCGGGCGCAGGACCACCGGCTTAACGTGTTTTCCGAGGCACGGGCGTTCAACCGCCAACTTCCTAACTCCGGGCTGAGTAATTTCATTACAGAAAAATTCACACAAATTTTGCCCGACTCAAGGCTCGAACCGGGGACCTTTCGGTCCTTACGCAGCGCTTGCTACCAATAGACCAACGAGACAGTTACTTTTAACTATTAGGCAGGTAACTATTGTCTAAAGGGAATTATTTCAAACGGTGTAATAGAAAGTACTCGTAACTTTATCGTTTCTGTCGGTTACTTAATAAGGGAGTCGTTGAGAGGCGTTTTGTGATACTCGAATAGACGGCACTCTTTCCTCGCCTAACGGAACACGAGCTGAAAATTGTGTTAGGTATTACGTTACCTACCTTTTTAGTGCTTTGTGAAAGTTAAATACGTGGAAAAAGGGGGACGGGCATGCAAACTTCGCAAAAGAGTCTATCATTCCTAATAGAGTTTTCAACTTAAATTGCTATTTAAATTCAAACTAGTTCCTTTTCAGACAGGTACGGTTCGGTGAATAGGATTCGTGTACTAAACGGCAACATTGCATGTGGCGATTTAGGAACCATTATTGGAAATTGAAATCGTGTTTAAGCATTCTAACTCAATTCTTTATAGCGTAATTACGTGCATTATCTTTAACATTACATTTGTGGAGAACCAGAGCAATTCCTAGATTGTGTTCACACTTCTATATAAGATTTAACAAGTATTTTTCGTCATCACCAGTAAATTAAATAATTAATTCTTTCTTTTTTCAAATCCAGCCGCAGAATAAAAGTTGTTCTTTTAAAAGACAAGTAGCACGTTTCTTGTCTAATACATTTTATAAGCCCTCCAGAATCCAACGCTAAAAGCTCCGATCGATTCGACATGCCTGTAAACGATTTTTCAGGTTTATAACTTCGATAACGCTTAATATATCTGGGACATTTCCACACACGGTCATCTGACCCGAAACTAAGCAGAGCTTGTATTATGAGCGTGGGCGTCAGAGACTGATATACATACAGAGATATTTATAAACACATAATCAGACTCGAACACTGAACAAACACCGATTTTCAGCGCAGAAATATTTGTCCAGAGTGGGAATCGAACCTACGACTCTTGGAACCACCAGCCAGGATCACTAATCACTGATCCACTGAGCTAATGAACACGTTGGCACTTCTAAGCTAGATGCATGATATTAAACATTAAAATGTTAATACATATACCTGAACGAGAATCCACAGGAATGTTAGAAGGAAAAAATCAATCTGTTAGGGGCTCTCTGAAGGCGGGCGATCCAGCCGGCACCGAGGCAAATTGAAATAAACTCAATTTGCGCCTTCATATTAGATGATCAGTACTTTCCCCGCTCTTTCCAACTATAGGGCTAGTACTTTGAGAACTCTTTCGAAATAGATTTTCTTTCTTAATTTGTATTTCAATTTGTTATAAGTGGTAATGGAACAGTTTGTATTTTATTTTCCGTGAACTTTTACGAGTAGTCGTTTTAAAAAAATACTATCCCTTTTTTACCCGACTTCAAAAAAAGGAGGAGGTTCTCGATTCGTCTGTACGTATAATATTTTTTTTTTTTTTTTTTATGTGTGTTCACCGATATTTTCGTCAATTATAGACGGATTTCAAAAATTTTTTTTTGGTTGGATAGAGTTCACTTCCGAGGTGGTCCCATTTTCACCAGTCTCGGATCTGATCATGGGATCCAGGAGAAATCGAGGGCAACCTTCAAATTTTATAGGGACATGTACCGCGTTTTGCATATCGATACCTTAAATCTCAAATGGCGTAACCACCAAAACGCAACTTTTCAGGAGAGCAAAAAAACGAAAAAAAAAAGTTTTTTTTTATATAACTTTGTCAATTTTAATACAATGAAAATGTTTTATACATCAAATTTCTTAGAATTTTGAGATAAAGGCTTCAGTAGGAACTCTTTGTACCTAAATCTTATATTTAAGAAACTAGAAGTCGGTTACGACTTGTGAAATATTACAAAAAGGCGTTTACGCCCCATAAAAATCACGATTTTTAAGAGGTGAAGGTCGTATCTCCAATAAAAAAATGTTTTTTTTTCTTTAAACTCATTTAATAATAAGAAAACGTAAAATATTCACTCTGTATTACGCTTTTACAAAGTTACGCCGTTTGACACTTTTTCATAGTGACTCAACGCGTAATTTTAGAATTGGATGAACAATTTTGGAATATGGGAAACTTCACTAAGATTTTTACGTATCTAAATCGATTAATTTTGTCATTTGAATTGTCCCCTGCTGATGTGTATTCACCATACATTTATCTATGTGTTCAGCCATTTCGGTACGGGTGGGCATAGATTACGTTCCTCGGCGTATTTATTATTTTTTCGGACCGTTACGTTGACTTTGGCGCGTTACTGGTCTTTGATTCTGATTTGTGTTTGGACATTGATTTAAAATGCCGAAACAAGGAAAAAGCAATAAATAGCCAATGTCTCCGCAATCTTAATCCCCCGCGCATCAATACTAACAATAATAATGACAATCATGTGTTCAGCGATGTTGGGTGTAAACGCCTTTCTTTTGTATTGCAATTTCTAAAAATAGCGTGTCTTACGAGTTACGCCAGAAAAATTATGTCACTTACGCCCTTTTTTTTTGACATTTTTTCACGTCACAATAATTTCTAGGGGCGTAAACACCAAGTAAATTAGACAAAGCCTTTTACGACCTGTTTACCTTATGAAAAGTGTTCATATCTATAAAAAAACATTGGGTCGTAATAACCTTTTTTTACGCGAATTTGAGGATTTTAAATATACAGATCGATAGAGAAAAAAAAACGGAATAAAACTGCATTAAAAAGTCATTTTGACCAAATTGGCGGTTACGCCATTTGAGATTTAAGGTAGCGATATTATCTGAAGTTATATTGACATTTGCTTCTGGCTATCATAATCTTATGATGCTGAGCTGATGATGGAAGGTCAACTCCTTGATTGTTTGGAGTAAAAGGATAATTCTTTCAATACTGTATACATATTGAGACTAACTAGTTATAATATCAGTAGCATTACAGGTGAGCTAAACTATTAGGTTGACCAGTCTAGGATCTGATGATGGGATCCAGGAGTAATCGAGGGCAACCCTCAAATTTTATAGGCACATGTACCGCGTTTTACATTTTTTCTGAAGTTATATTGGCATTGCTTCTTGTAATCATAACGTTATAATGTTGAGCTGATGATGGAAGGTCAACTCCTTAATTGTTTGGAGTAAAAGGATAATTCTTTCAATACTGTGTACATATTGATACTACTAGTTATATCAGCAGAATTATAGGTGAGCTGAACTAATAGGGTGTAAAAAAATGTAACACTAAAAAGGATGAAAAAAAAATTGTAAACAAAAAAAAAACCGCCTTCAAAAACCCGACTCACTAAAAATTACAAAATAATATAATACGAACATTAATCTGGGTATGATTTTGATATGTTGTTGAAGGCGGTGCCAATTAAATTTTTGAGGAAAACTGCATGCAATATAAACGGCACCGCTTTCAACAACATGTCAAATTCATACCCAGATTAATGTTCGTATTATATTATTTTGTAATTTTAGTGAGTCAGGTTTTTGAAGGCAATTTTTTTTGTTTACAATTTTTGACCAAACATTATTATAAAATATAATTATCTGTGTAACTATGTAAGTATTCTTCCATTTTGCCATTTACCTGAAATAATACTTTTTTAATTCGTAAAAATTTTTACAAATCATCATAATGACGGATTTTTGACCACCGATTAACAATAATCAAGTATTATGCTACATTTTTGTTACTTAGTGGTAAAATGAGGTTTTATGTTACCTACGTACAAAAAAAGTTATTGCATAAAAGAATCTGTCGGCCCAACTAAAGCTTTATAATAGTATATTTTAGTTTTAATGTTTTGTAGTACTTCTTCTCATACGCTTACACTTCCCCCTCTCTTCCACCCACAGGCGGATAGACCGAAGCAACTCCCTCGTTGAGAGCAGCAGTGGCATCGGCCCCCTGAGTCCGGGCGCGTCGGCCGCCATCAGCGCCCTGGGCGCCCTGCAGCCGGACCTGTACACGAAGCGAGAAGCGCCCCTCGTCATCGAACTGGAGGGCGCGGGCCCCTCCCTGGGCCGCATCCATCTAAGGCTGAAGTATGACTTCGATCGGTCGGATTTGGAAGTGCATCTTATTGAAGGTGAGGTGAAGCGAACAAATGTTACGAAAATATTTTTTTCCATGTTGTGTTACAAATTGGTTTAAAAATGTTTTCATGTTGTGGTGTAACGTCGACAAGTGCTAACGGTCAGAACTTCAAACACGTATAACTTTTTCAATTTTGGTTGTATGTCACGAATTACGAATACGAATACGAATTACACATGTCGATTTAAATTATCAAATACTTCAAAGTAACCTTATTACCTAAAATCATTAACATTCTCCATTATTTGGATGAGAGCAATCTTACAGTAGATCCATTACGTTTCCTGTCTCCAGCGCACGACCTAGCCGGCTACGAAGCAGGTGGCTTCAACGACCCGTACGTGCGTGTGAGCTTGCTACCGGAGGTGGACGCTCGCGTGCGTCAGACGCCGGTGCACCGGAATGAGGCGAACCCGTTCTTCGACCAGCACTTCAAGTTCCCGGTGTCGCACGACGACCTCGGCGACAAGACGCTGCTGTTGCAGGTGTTCGATTACGACAGGTGGGTTGGAGAAGATCTAGGTGGAGTCACAACATGATGGTAAACACATGTATTCCGGTAGGAATACCGGAGTACTCCGGAGTTTTATTTAACTTTCTGAGGTACTTGGTTCTCAGAGTGACTACTACATTGGATAGATACTATCTAAGGGCCCCAAAAGCCAATTGCAGGAGCCAGTATTCAACAAGAAATAGATTTTCATGTTATTCACCGACAAAGGCGGTGACAATAAAAAATAAGTTTTATTTCAAATAATTTTGACTCTTTGATAGTCGCTACCTTAGATAAACCTGGTATGAAATTGAATCTATTTAATCTATTTAAACCTCAATCCCAACCACCAAATTGCCAAATAAGTTTAGTAAGAAAATTATAAATAGATATTTTTGATACGTGAACTGAGAGTTAGCTACATCTAGAATATTAATTAAAAGGTTTAATGTCTCTATCTCCAGATTCTCCCGTAACGAAGTGATGGGTTCTGCCCGCGTCCCACTAGCCCGTGTCGAGGTCGCGGGCGGCGCCGAGGTCTGGGCGGCGCTGTCCCGCGAGCGGCGCCCGCCCGAGGAGCTGCAGGAGCTGCTGCTGTCCCTGTCATACCTCCCATCTGCTGAACGGCTCACCGTCGTGGTGCTGAAGGCTAGAAACCTGCTACCGCCGCAGGAGGGCAAGGACGCATTAGGTTTGTATCCAAAGTATCTCTAGTAGGGTGGCTGTCCCACTTGCCCGTGTCGAGGTCTGGGCGGCGCTGTCCCGCGAGCGGCGCCCGCCCGAGGAGCTGCAGGAGCTGCTGCTGTATCTGTCATATCTTCCATCTGCCGAACGGCTCACCGTCGTGGTGCTGAAGGCTAGAAACCTGCTACCGCCGCAGGAGGGCAAGGACGCTTTAGGTTTGTATCCAAAATATCTCTCCCTGACGAGTCCCTTGGTAGGGTGGCTGTCCCACTTGCCCGTGTCGAGGTCTAGGCGGCGTTGTCCCGCGAGCGGCGCCCACCCGAGGAGCTGCAGGAGCTGCTGCTGTATCTGTCATACCTTCCATATGCCGAGCGGCTCACTGCCGTGGTGCTGAAGGCTAGAAACCTGCTGCCGCCGCAGGAGGGCAAGGACGCATTAGGTAAGGATCCATAGCCATATATCAGGAGTAACAAATACTATGGGCCCCGCCGCTTTAACGGATTGGCGGGGTCCGCAACCGAATTTAAAAATGCAATTCATTTATGAGCGTAAAATATCTTGCATCCTGCATGCTGTAGGCTGTTTTTATGGGGGGAAGGGAGAAGGCTAAAATTTTAAGGGTCCCTTAACAGAATTTGCTACGGGCCCCGCGTTGGCTAAATCCGGCACAGTCCATAGCATGTCTCCCTGACAAGTTCCTTAGTGGCGAGGCTGTCTGCTGATTAGTAGTCCTTTCCTTCTTCTTTAGTTTTTTTTTTTTTATTTACCTAACTTTGTGACTTATAATGTTTCTTGTTGTAAATTCATTTTACACATTTTAAAAGAATTTTATGTGTAAAAAATTAAAACTGTTGTACATTGACAATTGGGGTAGAGAGATTTCAGTATGAATTTATGTGTATTTTATTTTAACTAATGCCTGCCAGCAAGTAATCGTCTGGAGAGACAGAATGACATGTACACTGCTTACTTCCCTTTCTACATCCCGGACTTTAAAGGGAGCTGAATGCCCTCAAAAATTTCTTCCAGGTTTGAAATGCAGGTAGACTGCGCAATTGAATTCTCCTTTGTTTATTTATTTACTACCTACTTCCCATTACAACTCTCCTGGATCACTTTAGCAGTTAACGAATTGATTTACTTATAATATATAACCAGTTTATGGTTGAATCACATAAACTGGATCAAGTTTTCATCCGCATTTTTATTAATTTCAGATGTATACGTTAAAGTGTACCTACTCGTGAACGGGAAACGTGTGAAAAAGAAGAAAACAAACAGGAAGGAAATAAATAATCCCGTGTGGAACGAGGCTCTATCTTTCAGCCTATCGTCTGCTAATCTTCAAGAGGCTTCCATTGAGGTAAATACCTACCTAACTTTGTGACTTATGTACATAAGTTACGAGCTAGAGACTTTTCTATCTTTGTGAAAATAGGTTGATACTGAATACTTATTCGAGACGTCTAGAGCTATCTCAGGATGAACATTTAGAAGACCTAAACCTTATAAATTTATGTGTATTTTATAAGTTTACAGTTTTAAAGTCTGTGCCTCACCATTACTCACTGTAGCTATTCCTAAGATTCTTTTTAAGATAGAGAGCTCGCAACCGTTTTTTTTTATTTTTTATTTTGAGATTTTGACTTGATCATTCCATGGGCCCCTGCATATGAACCTGGTAACGCCTCTGTCAAGTTTTTTCCTAACTGAATACGATGATTGCTTGTAGTAGCCTCGTCATCGGCACCGCACTTGCGGAGGAGCGGATGGCTGTCGCCCCTAGGGGGCGTACACAAAGTAACAAAATCAAAACCGATAACGAAGTTCGAAAAGAATAAAATGTATGGGATTGATATTAGATTGACCACGTGATTTATCGCGTCTAACGTCAATGCCATACATTTTATTATTTGCGAACCTCGTTATCGTTTTGATATTGTTACTTTGTCGACGCCTCCTATTGGTGACAGCCATCCGCTCCTCCGCGAGTCTGGGGACGATGACGAGGCTATCCCAAGATATCGTAGTCAGTTAGCAAAAAACTAGGCGTAACCAGGTTGTTACTTTGTGTAAGCTCTTACTCTGTCGAGTGCCCTGTAAAGTAGTCGAACCCGTCCCCCAGGTGTGCGTGGTGACGGGCGGCGGCGGCGTGGGGTCGGCGGGGCTGGTGGTGGGCTGGTGCTGCGTGGGCGCGGCGGAGGGGGGCGCCGAGGGCCGGCACTGGGCGCAGGTCGCGCACGAGACGCGCAAGGCCGTCGCCATGTGGCACACGCTCAGGTAGACGTCCCAGGTGGGACTACCCCGCTGCTGTGTTGTCTACTGGGGTAGGTAGATAAACATCTCTAAGATAGTAGGTGTGCGCGGCGATTGGCTGGCTAAATTCACTGTAATGTTCATTGGTATCTACACCGTGTAATTTTAGTGGTTGTTTTCCCGTGGCAGAACGCCACCATTTGCTTTTAGTAATACTATGGAATCATGCAAATAATTCCTCGAAAAAAAATTTTTTTTTTTTTTTCAAATTTTCAAAATAATAATTTTCCGACTCGAAAACGAAAGAAGCTATCGTTCTTTTATAAAATGTGACTTATTCAGGTACTGCTTGCCGCATGAAAACGATGCTGAAAGCTGAAGAAGCTCGACACCCTAAGTCATAAAGCGGTTCGAACGTGCTTTCGAGTTTCGGTTAAACCTTTCGTAAACCGGCATTTATTGATTTTAACAAAAAAGAACTGCACAAATCTATTGTACTACTAAGATAGAATCATTTTACTGCGGGAAAACAACCACTAAAATTTCACGGTGTATATGGCATAGGGGTTTCCAGAGGCAAAATAATATAAAATCCTGAATTCAAACAGTAAGTTATTCTGAGGAGGCAAGGGAACGGTCATAAAGATGACAAAGATATCGCCTGACGCCTGTTATTAAAATATGCGCAAATTTAATAATTGATCCCCTCACTTGAGCTCTAGCATTGAATATTGTCGTGTAAATCATAAATTTTCCAATGTAAGAGTGATCTGTCTTATCTAGTCACTTGGCACAAAATAATTAAAATATTAGCACCCCTTCCATCCAGGGCCCTGCTCCACCCTTATTACAGCCCTGGTCACACCCATGTCAGTATTGGTGACTCTTACAAAACTGAGTTACTGTTACCACGTTAATAAATAAATGCGAACAGTAAAGTAGGTTACCTACAGTACTTTGGCATAAGCCTTGAATAATTAAGTCCTAAAAAACTTCTAGGTACTGCCCATCAATATCTAATCCAGTCCAGCCAAACTTTGTTGCGCGTAAGCCTACTGTCTACTATATCGACCTATCAGTAGCGCTAACATGAGTTTAAAAGTGACAGACTCGATATCGCTTCTGTAAAAAATGTCTATGAAAAAATGTACAGCGCCCCTAGCGTTAACGCTAAAATCGGTAGTATGAAAAAAAAACAATTTGATAGGCTTTTAACGTATTTAAACTTTCGATAGCTAACTCATGGTTGCGCTACACGTGATTCGACCCGCCTTGCGTTCTGGTTGTATGTATTGTGGGTTAAATAAAGATATCAAATGTAAGTAGATACAGGATTTTCACCATTGTTGACTTCTTAAATATATCTACAAAGAGGCTATATCCATATTAGACGAATATGTCGCGAACGCAGTGATCGCGCGTGCCTTGGTCCGATCTGAATTCAACCATTTAAGTACAACTGTGGGGCTACCATGAGTTTAAAACTTACGCGCTGGATATCGCCTACGTAAATATGTCTATGGTTACGCGAAAAACTACAATCGGCCATATGAAAAATTCAACTCGATAGGTTTTTAACGTACGTAAGTTTACGATAGCCAACTCATGGTAGGCCCTCAGGTAAATTAAGTATGTCCAATATATAATTTTTAGCTGGCATGGTTACACACATTAGAAAACTGAAAGTGTCCGGGATATTTACCATGTTGTTTTGTTTTAATGAGCTCCCGATATTTCGGCACTGTTCACCCGTGATCATGGCGCTTGCAACAGTGCCGAAATATCGGGAGCTCATTAAAACAAAACAACATGGCAAATATCCCGGACACTTTCAGTTTTCTAAGTATGTCCAGTTATCTCATTGTTTTCTGACCATTTGATATGTGAGATTCAAGAATAATGATTATTCTTGTAATGGAATCAAATTTAGAATGTTTATTCTTGTCAAATTGTTCATAAAACTGTGTATGGCCTATTAAATATAGGGAAATTTTTTGACAACGAGTTCACCAATCCGGATAAAATGCAATGTAATATAATGTGTCGTATGTTCAGTTTCTATTTCCTATCTATCTAATAATATCTACCCATTTGGTCCGGCAAACTAAAAATACCTGAAATGATTGTAAACCCAATATTTTAGCTGCCATGTATAATAATTATACCTGTTTCTCAATAGTTCAATGTTCTAGTAACAACAATTACTTAACCGTTAATATATGTATTTAAATGTCTACCTTGTATGTTACTACCCTATTACTATTTTCTTATTGTCTGTCAAGGCAAAATTTATACATAAACTGCTTTCATACAATTCAGTCCATAAACAAAAATACTCGTAGTTACTTATCTACTTATTTAACCATTCAAACTTTCAAGTCTCTAAAAGAAGCTTGAATGTTTTATTCACACAAATGTACAATTGTATCTAGTACCTATTAGCTAAGATGAATTTGGTGTTATGTCACTTTTTATTCTGAAAACCCCTTTGGACAGTAACTGGCCTGGTTATAGTAGATTTTAGCAGTTAAGCATGACACCAATACAACTAATTTACAGAACAACCTATTAAACCTTTTGAGGCATGAAAACACCATTAATATTGGATAATTTACTTAGTCAGTATAGAGTCAAATTTAAATTGAATGGAGTAAACTATGTGCCGTGTCTATATAAATTTGTAGTACCTAAATCCATAAGTGCTGGAAATGTATGATGAAACAGTCAAAGCGACATTAAGTTATGTGGCATTTTAAATCTTATTGTATCAGTTCAAAATTCAAAATGGTGTGTACCTACGGCTTGGTTGCTTTGACTCAGTATATCAAGCTACATAGTCGTGCTAGGCCTGCCATCATAAATCGGTCGGAATTTGATCAGAAAACTTACTAGTATAACATCTCGCTAGTATCTTATTTAAATTTAAGATACAGTTTCATATCATGATACCTATGTGCTTTGAATCTATCACATAAGCGATTTAAATACATCCTATAATACAGATAATGCAGATGTTAACATAAAGAAAGTAGCCAGTTATTGAATTCCATTGTCTACAGTAGTTTAATAAATGTAAAGATAAATTGGTCTTACCCTTAGGTAAGTAATATCATATGCCTTGAAAACTATTAAGATACCTAACTAGTAAGCACCTACCTACTGGGATGACTTTGCCACCTTTTCAAACATTGCTCCTAGGCATATTCCACAATATTATGATTAAGGTGAGGACATACATAAGATAAGAAGTCGTGAGATATTTGATTGTAAGTACGTAAAGTTTTATATACTTGCTTAATTTAATATCAGTGGAAATAAGAGAATAAGTCCAACAGTTATAACAAGAAACAAAAATAAACATAACGCTCTCTACGGCCTAACCACTTTTTAATTGTCAATTTCACGAGGCCTATTTAATAGAATTAACACAACCATCATGTATAATTAAAGTACAGTACAGGTACAATTTCAGATTTTTAAATAATGTAATTGTATAGGTGGCAATTTTATCAGAAGAAGTGAATGCGCACATTAAATATGTATGTACTCAACGAAGTATGAGGTAGTATGCAACGAATATGGTTGCATTCATACTTTCAATTATATAGTTACTGTACCTTACCTAGGTACTTGTAATTGTGACTGTACTAATTCATATCTCTCGAAGAGCACCCAATCACAACAAGCCACTAATCTGGCCACCAAACGGCGGAGGAGTATTATTACAGTAATTAGAATAAATAAGTTAGTATCTACATAATTTGTAATGTTTCACTATAACTCTTCCAACTGCATTTACATTCAGTAGCTATATAGGTATAGACTCGTGACATACGTTAGATTTTGTTAAATAAAGATAGCAAGTTCGCTGTTGATTGTTCGTTTCTGTTATCAATAAGACACCTAACTACGTACTCACGAGAAACTAAACCTACCTAGTTACCTACTTTTAACAATGTTTGTATGTAATCTTCCTTGCACGGATTAATAGACAATAAATATCCTGTTAATCTTAAAAAAAATAAGAGCCTTTCTGATGAAGCACAATTTATAAAATTACGAAGTTCTTATCTAACTAGATAATTAAATTTCATTTGACACGTGTTTAGGCCACGTGCAGTCGTGCAATCCATGATATAGAAATATACCTACTCTACAATAAGATTTTCATGCCCCATTGAACCATTATAATATTAACATTTACATATATTATTCTAAAGGACCTATCTACTAACGAGATGTTATTTAAGCAAGTGTTTCTTATGAAAAGAGCTAAATTATATCTTAGTCTACCTTATTCGACGGATTTACAATAGCTTATGTGTAATCTTGTCTGTGCTATTCGATACTAACTGTGGGCTCTTCTCTATCCTATTGAGACTATGTAGGTAGGTATCCAAGTTATGTTCAATAACTAAAATAGTATCTATCTACATCAAATGTATTGTGTCTTCGGTAAGAATAATTGTAATCTACTAAATTGATTCAAAATCAAAATATTGTGTCCTACCTAAAAAGTATTCACTTATTTATGTATCATATCAAAAGTATTATCACATGTAATGAGAGACAGACTTTTTAGAAGTAATTGATTGAGCTTTCGAACACCAATCAAGTCTTATGAATTTATAGAAATTTAAGATATTTTTTTGTATTCGTTTTTGGATGAATATTATTTTTTTATCCATGTTTGACCCTAGGACTATTTCGGCATCGATTGCTAGGCTCCGCCCACAGTTATTCTGTCTGTTCGATAAATATTATCATGTACCTACTTAACTTATAGTACCTAATCGTTGCATGTGTGATGACCCTTCTGATAAGGGATTTATGATTAAATTATATCGAATTTTATTCTGAAAATTATACGTACATATTTTTATCTAAGTGTATGTATCTGTGTGGAGGGAACGTATTTTACTTTGTATTTTCTTTACAATGTCTAAATAAAATGTCTATTTATAAGATTACTGGCTCTTTCATTTATTAATTTAGAGGTAAGATAATTGAAACCCAAGTTTACAACAACTTATTCATTTATTTTGTATTTTTACATATTTTACAGTATATTAAATAGTATTTTCACAGATTATTATAGTAATAATAACACACTTATAGAGTATTGTAAAGTCGCAAATCGCGGGGGCACAGTGGGTTGACTTGAGATCACTACAACGCACTAATAAATGTTACTCGCAACTTACCATCGCCGCCGGAGGCCGCTCGCTCCACGCACCAACTAAAATGGCACATTTAGCATCACATTAACATTGACTATGAATCGAGAACACGGTGCTTGGGAAACCTCGCCAAGAACTCGGATAAAAATATATCCTCTCCAGAGATTATATTAATATCAACTATGATAAGATTAGTCCAGTCTTGATTGTTAACTTACAATACCTGAAGTTAGGCCTAATGAATATTTAATCTCAAAGTTCTAAAAGTGAATATTCGAAACCTTAAATTGACTAATTTGCAACTTGGCGAGGTTTTCTGTTACTAGTCGTCTTTAAATACAAATTGAAATGAGTTTTTTCATTGGATCAAAACATGTACAAAACATAACTAACTAAAATATCAACTTTAACTAAATATTGAAATAAACTAAAATTGTAATGAGGTAAGTGCATTAAATAAATAAAATATTTTAAATACATAACAAAAAAAAATACTAAATAAATTATTTTAAATGGTATGTTGTATACTTTACATATCATCGTGGAATCCTTTAGCTGTCGGAGGAAGCAAGAGGGGAGAGAGCAGATAGAATATTAATCTGTGTAAATGTGTGTGTGTTGTTCGTTGTTACGTGTAAATGTGTGTGTATGGCAGTGTGTACGCATGTGTGCGTAGGTAAGTGTCATTGGTCTGTGGGTGCTTTTGGGTGCAGGTATTTGCAGTCAGGATCCTTGCAACTGCCTCCGACCTCGAACGGGCAGAGAATACTGTTCGGGTCCTCCGCCCAGCTGAAAAATGGCCATTTTAACAACGTTACGATTATCCAACGTCAACTGGACAATGTGATGCATACTTACATCGCATCACAGTACGATGTGTGTACACATTGCCCTTTCGCATATCTTTGGAAGCGTCGGTATTCACTAGGTAAACATGCACAGTTTCTTCTACTATAACACCTAATGGAAAAGCATTTAATAGTTTTTAAACTTCAATGTTACACATTGTGGAGTGTCGTTATTTAACAAGTTCTCTATTCCAGGAATATGCGTCGTGATTGCTGGCAGAGAACAGGTTAAATTAGTTGTAAGACCATCTGCAGCAAACATTCCTCGATTCGTTTGTTTCATATTTAATTTAGTGGTCATGCAACGACCATACGTACGTAGATATGTATATGTCATTTTCAAACAATTTACAATCATGGTACCAACAGAACTATATTTCGAAATAATTTGCTGCAAGAGGCTTTTATTCTGTAAATTACAATCATGGGACTTCATGTGTTAGGCAAAACAAACGGATGCTTAAGAACACTCAAGATAATTAACTGTTGCATCTCTTTGAACAACAAATACAGAGACATTCTAGAAACATCTGCCTGTTTCTTGGGAGCAAGGTCAATTATCTGGGAGGAATGTTAACATTAAAACATTTATGAAATCCGTATTGCGAAGATTTGACAGTACATTTTATAATAATCAAGTGTTCTTATCGATTTCGCAGCTCTAAAAAAACAACAGATTAATTGTATCTTTTGAATCTTACCTGCCAGAATGTAAGGCATCTAAAGGTGATATGTAATCATCAGCATCATTACTGACTCTTTCTGTGTTACTTTGCTTATCTACATTATTTTCTTGCATTTTCCTCTCCTCCTGTTTCCCCCCACCTTTTTCCACAATTGGATTTATTGCTTCAGAAAGTTGTTCTGATTTATTTACATTTTTAGTAATATCCACAATCCTTTCTGTGGTCGGACTCTTAGGAACTTTTACTATTTTCTTGTTACTGGACACATCCAATTGTATTGACAATCTTGGATGAGGTAGACCGTCGTCTTTATTTTTTAGGTCATTTACGACGCTCACTTTGACGGATTTTAACACTTGCTGATTCTTATATTCCTCCTTTTTTGGATCGTTCTCTTTTTGTAATTTATTAGAGGACAACATTTTATTTGGATTCCGCAATGCAGCAGGTAAGTTGGGTTTGGAATGTTTAGGTGCAGTTGAGCTGTTAAAAAATAAATATATATTAAGTATACTTGAAAAGTTAAAGTTTCCTTTCAGCTTTGAAAGGAAACTTTAACTTGGAAAGTTCACAACAAAAGCACTAAATGTTCATCATGACTTGATAGTGAGTAATAAAGTATTGAATAGTATATTGTTGAAAAAAAAAAGTGTACCTTTTTATAAGTGTTTGATGTTGCAGTCTTATTTTGGTTAATCTAGTTTGAACAGACCTTTGTTCTTTTTTATTTAATGTGATAGCCGTTGTTATATTTCTCAATTCAGTGGCTACTATTTTATATTTTTGTGATAACTTTGTGGCTTCATCTTTCAATTTTAGCATTTTAGCTGACTCTTCTGCAATTTTTTTCCTGTAACCAAATGTAACATAAAGCTTGCCAATTTCACCTATTCTACATAAAATGTAGTTTCGATTAATTTCCACTTACCTTGAAATTGCTATATGCTCCTCTAAATTATTGATTGTTGTATTATTAGAAGCATCTATAGAGATATTTCGGGGTTTCAATGTCTCTTTAGCCGGTATCAACGCTTTATTTAAATTCATCGAGTTTTGTCTAGCTTGCTTAATTTTTTCCAACTCCGCCATCCGTTTGACTAAGTTCTTATATTCAATTTGTTCAGATTTGGGCAAATGCCTAACAGTCTAAAAATATAGAACAAAATGTGAAAATAAATCCAATATAACATAATTTATACAAATAAGAATTAAGTCTGACCTTGGCTACATATTTGGGTGCTGCTTTTGTTTCTTCGGGCGGCTGTTGCACGACATCTGGTAATGTTTTAGTTTTCTCTACTTCCATTCTTGTAGATTTCAAAAACAAATCCAGCTTTTGCTGGAAATCTACTTGCTCAGACAATTTTATGTGCATTTTAGTTAAATTCTTTGTGGCTTCATGTTCTCCTTCTGAATCAGAGTCGCCCAATTTGATTATGAACGGCTTCTCAGGTGGTAAGCTAATTTTAGTTTTGACTGTTGGAGCAGGCACTTCAGGACTAGGAACATTGGGGAGTTTTTCAATAATGGCTGGGTCAACTAAATTAGGCCAATTTTTGCTTAACGATGTCAATAACTTAGCGCGTAATAAGTCTTCATCTTCATCTATTTCATCTCCTACTTGAGTCATTGGAGCAGAAACTTCTTTTATTAAATTTATTTCGCTCTCAAGTTCAGTAATATGCATATTTTCACCGCTCTCACATATTTCCTTTAATTTTTCATCCCCATCTGATCCTATATCCATGTCAACAGATTCGATGTCAGTGTTATTTTCTGTTTCTACTTTTCTTGACACTTGTTCCTCGTCTATCGCCAGGTCTTCATGGATAGACTGTGACAATCTTTTCCGCATTTTTTGTTTCTGTTTCATCTCAATGGCTTTTTTCAAAAGTGCCGACTTTAGACATATTAACCTAAGTTCAGCAGTATCACTATCTTCGTCTTCAGAACCATTTTGCGGTTTGATTTCAGGTTGTGCTTTTTCCTGTTTGTTATCAGTTTTTGGTTTATTTGATTTGGTTTTCAAGGCATGTTGCCTCAGTAATTCTAAATCTTCGTCTGAATCTCCAGGAGAGACTTTTTCAGTGCTCTTGGGTTCAGGGTTTATTACTTCTATAACACCATCAACTGTATCATGCGAGGGTATATTATCATTAACAAGAATCACTTCATCATCATTGCATAAATCAATTAATTCACTTATTGCTCTCTGACTATCTAAAATTTCACTTGGTAGGGGTTTTTCTATTTCCATGGTATTCATTTCAATTTTTTCTGCATCTGCACATAAATCTAGTGGAAGAAGATTTCTGATTTCAAGTTTAGGTGTTTCTTTTACAAATACTTCTTTGACAGGCTCATTACTTTGAGTGCCAAACATTTTCCTTAATCTGGCTCTTAGTGTGCTAGAGTCTGTTTTAGGAGTATTGACAACAACTGCATTAGCTAACCTCCGTCGTTTGGTCCTGTACTCATCATCAGATTCATCACTTGACTCGAAAACTACTTTTGGTACTAATTTCTTTTTAACTCGCTGTGTCTTTTTCTTACTTTCCTTATTTTTTGGCAAATTAACCACAGGTGCTTCTTTTTTCTTTTTATGTTTACCATATTGTCCATTATTGTTATTGTTCTTCCTAACTGTTAATTTTACTAAAGGTTCTTCATTTTCAGAGGCCGAAATCTCAGATAGATCTTGTGGCAGCAGATCAACACATTTATCAGTTTTACCTAAAAGTAGTGTTGTTAAATTGAATACAATAAAAATAGATACTGATTAGTTCTGAAATAATAAAATGATTTGTGAATAACAAAAGGGATTTTACTGCATTATGTTTGTCTTCCGATTGAATATGATAATAATTTGATAATACATGAAAGATTTTTTTAGTTGTTTTACTGTAACATTTCCTTCAGAGATTTGTTTATTACAGAAACAAAATAGTGAGAGATGATGAAGTGAACTCATGAATTATCTTAACATTTCTAATGTGTATTCAAGTGATAATTCATCAGTTATTCATTCCATTAATGTATCAATAAAATTATGAATTCATCATTTTATTAATGGAATTACTTGTGAAACATTAGTCGAATACACATAAGAAATGTTAAGATAATTCATGAGTTCGCTTTATCATTACTTCTCAGTTTCTGGGTTATAAATTTGTATTTGTTCTTAAGAATACAATAATTTTATTTGAACAAGTAAGTAAATTAATGGTTTAAATTTTTTATCGATAAATTATAAGACCACGGAGCAAACCCCAATGCCATGGGACCACAGGGAATCCAAAATTACCCGTGGACCCGTTAATGGGTCGAGCCAGTGACCACAGGTAAACACCCAAATTATGCCATTTCTTTGATATTGTTCACAAATGTAGAAAACTATGAATTCTCTGGAGTACATAATTTGTATTAGATTTGTAATTAATTTCTTTTTACTTTTCAATGTAAAGGAGATTTTATATTATATTAATTTTAAGTAATTACATTCGAAGAACTTGTTTTTTATACTTAGATACAAAACATAACTGCTTGATTAGAAAACTGAAAATGTCCAGGATATTTACCATGTTTTAATGTGCTTCCTATATTTCAAAGATAGTTCACCCATGATCATGGCGCTTGCAACAGTGCCGAAATATTGGAGCTCATTAAAACAAAACAACATGGAAAATATCCTGGACATTTTCAGTTTTCTAATGTGTCTAACCATAACAGTTTACAAATATATATAACTGCTAAATAATTTCTAAACAAAAGTGTGCAAAACCCAATCGAACAATAACTTTTTTATAGAGGCTATGAAACTTCAAGAATGCATTTATGTAATTCAGATAACATACTTACAATGGAATACTGAAACAATAATTAAATTTAACAGTTGTCCATGTAACCAGTGATGTTTTACACAAAGTTACAGATTTCTAGTACTCAGGCACAGGTTGAATCGCAAACTTTGAGATGTTTGCGGCAAAATAATATCTTAAAATGTTAAGTGCAAAAGTCAATCAATTAGCTGAGCTAGATAATACTTTTGAACCAGCAGTATTATGGAAGTCTGCATATTATTTGAATTGAACATTCAGTTTCATAAATTTTTACTAATTACTTGGTGCTTACAAGGTACAAAGTTTATCTAATGAACTTATTTTGTGGCATAAAAAAAAGATTATAATAATACAACTACAATGCACATGCACTGCAAGTTATGTAAACTCTGGTAAAATACCTGATACGAAACTGGAATTCTTTGCTTTCTTTCGCTCAAGGACATTGTTATAATTCTCTAGCACTTGCAGTCTTTGTCGTAGTAAAAACTCTTCTTCAGACGATATATCTGAGAGGTCATCTAAATCATCCACTATTTCGCCTTCTTCCATCTCCGAATCACCATTTGCTGGCGGAATGTTCTCAATACAGGCCATTTTGGACTGGAAACGAAGCGAAAGCGAAGATATTGCAAAGTTGCAAGATTATAAATTGATTCATAATACATTTAATAGTAGATATCGATACGTACCTTAAACATAACCACAGTTAAGCACAATACAAAACTCTATCTTAGCAGTACCATTTTAGCTTTATCACAGCACAACAGATTCACTCTCTCTCACAGGTGATGAAAGAAGAACAACGCGCAATGTCCATCCATTCCATGACAGTCATGACATTTTTTGACATGTCAGTTTTAGTGATGCACGTATTGTTAAAAATTGAAGAAAATATACATAGAGAAAATTTATTTTAATTAAACATTTTATTAAATATAATGAGTTCCGGACAACATTTTTATTTGATATTGCATATTTTGAACATGTCGGCAGGAGTCATCGCTCGCCTTCATTATAGAATGAGTAACAAGCTGCACGTGCACGGGTCGCGTCACCGGCGAGCTGCGTCGTTAGTCACTCCCCCTCGCCGCTCGACTCGCCTACAAAAGGCGCTCACTTTGAACAGTGCAGGCAGTCTTGGCTCTGGCGAGGCACGGAACACTCGTTGTACCGTTGCAATAGCTTATCCTAGACACCTTTGGATAATTAATTCGATTGTCGAATTAATTATTATCGTTAATTATAAAACTGCTGCTGTGCAATTTATAATTAATAAATCAAACTCTAATTGTAGTTTATGCCTTAGGCATTTGCTACAATTGCTATGGTTATACTTTGATAAAAGTGATAAGTGATGGATATGGTTCTCATTATGGAAATTAATAAAGTATTAGCTCGGTTTTGATATACCTGACGTCTTATTCATTATTAATTATGTAGTTACATATCCCCTCTTCCTACATCAGAAGTGGGATGAGATCCACACCCACTACTTGGTCAATAAAAAATGTGTCACAGGAAATGTCTTTTAAGGGTTTATATGGTCGTAAGGTATAAAAAAAAGAGAGAATGAAAAAAAAAAGAGAGCAGAGTTTTGAAGGGCTGTTTGCCGGACCAAAACTGGTATAAAAAAAAGTAAAGTAAAAAAAAAGAGTAAAGTAAAAAAAAGAGTAAAGTAAAAAAAAATAGCAGAGTTTTGAAGGGCACGTGGCCGGACCAAAACTGGCTAGTGTTGAAGGGTTCTTTAAAAAAAAGGGAGAGGGAACCGGACCAATACTAGTGCCTGAAGGGTCTAATTAGAGACCGGACCAGAGCAAAGTGTGAGATATACGAAGGGTCGATGTGGACCAGACCAGAACTATTGTAATATATCTGAAGGGTTAATTGTAATATATCTGAAGGGTTAATTGTAATATATCTGAAGGGTTAATTGTAATATATCTGAAGGGTTAATTGTAATATATCTGAAGGGTTAATTGTAATATATCTGAAGGGTTAATTGTAATAATATTTCTGAAGGGTTAATTGTAATACATCTGAAGGGTTAATGTAGACCAGACCAGAACTAATTGATTTGCAGGGTCATTATAGACCGGACTAATTAATTTTGTCAGGATGATCGAACGATGCTTTTGTTACAGAAATCTAGACATGCTTTAGTTGAAGCGTTCGAGGACGACCGCTAGTCAGGTTGGCCGTGTCGGCAGGAGTCATCGCTCGCCTTCATTATAGAATGAGTAACAAGCTGCACGTGCACGGGTCACGTCACCGACCAGCTGCGTCGTTAGTCACTCCCCTTCGACGCTCGACTCGACTATAAAAGGCGCTCACTTTGGACAGTGCAGGCAGTCTTGGCTCTGGCGAGGCACGGAACACTCGTTGTACCGTTGCAATAGCTTATCCTAGACACCTTTGGATAATTAATTCGATTGTCGAATTAATTATTATCGTTAATTATAAAACTGCTGCTGTGCAATTTATAATTAATAAATCAAACTCTAATTGTAGTTTATGTCTTAGGCATTTGCTACAATTGCTATGGTTATACTTTGATAAAAGTGATAAGTGATGGATATGGTTCTCATTATGGAAATTAATAAAGTATTAGCTCGGTTTTGATATACCTGACGTCTTATTCATTGTTAATTATGTAGTACATATCCCCGCTTCCTACAAGCACATTACTGTTTTAAGTGTGTGCGGTAAATAATATTTACGCTGAATATTGATCTGTAGATATAAATTAATTTTCAATAATGAATATCATATAAGAAAACGGTACACTCATGTGCATAACGCACATCTTTTTATATATTTTGAATTAGGTTTATGATTGATATAATTTGATAAAAAAAATAAGAAAATTTTAAGTTGTCAAGATTTCTTTTCTGTTCGTTCACGAACGAACGAGGTCTTATGAACGCTCCTACAGAAGAACTACGCGAACTAGTTCCCTAATTCCCGCTCCGAAGTTGGTTAGTTCGTGCTAAATGAACGAGGTTGACGCAATGGACACCTTGTTGATTATTTTTTAAACTTAATAATAATAAAAAAAGGCGAAAACCACAAAGGCTTACTATTATAGCACTATTAACTTTAAAAAATGTTTAAGTGGTTTTCGACTTCAGGTTTAGGCAAAAAATAAAATTTGTGGGGGTTTTTCTGTAAAGGAATTATTCAGCCCAAAGTCAGGGAGTTGGCGTGTGAATCTAAAAGCATATTAAGTCATTGGTCCTGCATCAAATTTCACATCGATTATGTCGGACGGATTACCATCTCAGCGAACTATGAGTAATCTGAAGCTGATCTTAATGAGAGCGGCTGCGGCCAAAATCGGTCGGACGCCTTATATCAAATGGTTAGTTGAAGTGAGGACAAACAAGAAGTAGATATGAGTTCCACGAGGCGTTATGGAACGCGATAGACAAACAGACTTGAATAAGGTGCATAGACCCGAACAAACCATGGGAATATAGGTTTTAGAACGTAAACATTTTTACGATGACTTGATGGTGACAGCTGACGTTGACAACTTCATTATTGTGATAAGAATGACGTTTGTTATAATTTGTTTTCCGTAGACTTTCTGTACTTTTCGTAGTTTGTTTACATTACATGTAGATTTATACCTGAACCTAATCTCTAAATCTAGCTATCTGCTAGGTTAACTTGATCTCTTTTATACAACATTATAACAATGCGAGATGAAAATGACGAAGCCTACAAGTTCGCCGCTTGTACGTTTTTCGCTAAGAACCACCCGGGCGAGACCTGTGGCAGCAATGGGCTGCCCCTGACGCCCAGCTCGGTCACCATACTTGGCCGTGGTCAGCAGCTACTGCATCTGAACCACCCCAATTTGTGCACCTACCTCGATATAATTAGAGGAAAACATGGTATGATATCTCAGGAGTTCTCTTTGTTATCCTTATCTGGGGGTGATATACACCCACAAAAATGTGAAAAAGTTATTATGTTTATTCTTCTAGTGTATTGTATTTAAATTCTTAGTTGGCACAAGAATAAAAAATAACATTTATTTTTATCAGAAGTTAGCAAAACTAATCAAACATTACCTTTTATAAAAATCTAAAGTTATTTATGATGAAAATTTATCATTCTATCATGCTTTCATTTACAGAAAGAATAATAGTAGTAGCTGAAGTTTTAGGAACATCTCTCAATGATATAAAGTATAAGTTGTCCTATGAAGATATCATCAATATTGGTCTGCAAGTAGCTAGTGCTCTGAAGTTTCTACATGAAGCTGATATCACTCACAGGACACTTTCTCCGGACAATATACTTTTGGATAACAATGGGTTGGTGAAGTTATTCAACTATGGCTTGTATCATATGACAGGGGGTGGAAATGAAGTGGCTTTTCCTCTTGGGTAAGTAGTATAAGAGTGTCGATGGCCGAGTGGTTAAGGTCGTTGCTTGCCATGCGAGAGGTCGCCGGTTCAAACCCCGCCAGGTACCAATGTGTTTTTCAAATTTGAAATTCATATGTACCATCATTCGACGCTTTAACGGTGAAGGAAAACATCGTGAGGAAACCTGCACTCCTAAGAAGAAATTCTTAGGTTGTGTAGTCGACCAACCCGCACTTGGCCAACGTGGTTGACTAAGACTTGATCGCCCTAGTTTAGGGTTGGCTCGTGCCTCAGCAGTGAGGTCGTATATGGGCTGATGATGAAGTAGTATTGTATAATAATAGTATTTAACATCAAGGCAGACATAAAGCATTTGTTGGCAAGTATTTCTTCAACTAGCTGAATAATCTAGCTTATTCCAAGATTATTTCTATTTACTTTTAAACAAAATGTTGCCCTAAGCCTTATATCAACTTTGTAATTTATATTTAGTTTTTTTAACATTTATTATTATTCTGAATTTATTAACTCCTTATAAGGACAACCTGTCATATTTGGTCTTGCCCATGACCATGAGCACTTTAAAGATCTGGAAATGTCGCGTTTCTAAATAATATTTTTATTTTAAAACAATATAGGCAAGTTAAATCCGTAAAATTAGTTTTAATTCAAATGTGCAGTATTCACGCAAAATAATTGAGAGCACTATGTGTATTTTATTGTTTATTAAATATACTATGGTTTATTCACCATTATTTCCAGGCTTCCCAAATATCTAAGTCCTGAAACTATATTAGGTGGTGGGGGGCTGGCAGCTGATGTGTGGACATTTGGCATTGTCTTATTGGAGCTAAGTGTTGGCAAACTTTGGCAGAGCTTGAAACCAGGGCCCATACTGAGGAGGATACTGACACTAGTTCATGCTGGCAATCCGGCGGAGAGAATCGCTCGGGAACATGACTACCAGGAGGCTTACAAGGTACTTGAGTTAAGGGTTTTGTACCAACTTAAAAAAAAAGGAGGAGGTTTCTCTATTCCACCGTATATATATGCTTTTTAATAATATATTACACAACATCACATTCCGAGACCTGATCCCTTGGTAAGTAGCTTAAGCATTTGTGTTATGGATATCAGCATCAACAGTGGATACACAAATACTTCAATATATTGAATAATACAACCAGACACAGAACAAACACCAATGTTTGTCACACAAATATTTGTCCTATGTGGGAATCAAACAACTCTTGGAACCACATTAAATTAAAGAGATCTCTATCAGATTCAAAAGGAACTTTATTCATAGGTCAGGTTCCTTTTATACACAAAATCATATGCTTTTATTTATGTTCATTAAGTTTTCTGACTTAAAAACATTTTTATTTATTATTTTTTAAAGTGTCTACATTTTAGTCGGTTTTTATTTAAATCTTAATACACACTTCTGTGTCCAATATTTGTTGTGACCCAAGTTTTTTATACTTTTCAGCAAGTGCCTGATGACTTGAAGAGTATAATTGAGAAATGTCTGAGTATCAATCCAAGTCAAAGATTGACATTTGCTGAGCTTGTCACGGAATTGTCAAAGATTGATAATAAAAAAGTGGTAGAGGTGAAAAAACCGCGTGGCTTGATGGGATGTCCACTTCAGTTCCTGTACCACCTTTGGCAACTAGCAGGAGGGGATATACAGGCCGAGTTGAAGAAAAATGGCCTCATTAAGAATAGTCCTCCTATATTATCAGTGCCAATGTAAGTGCCAATGCTAATGTAATTTGCAATAATAGCTCATTTAAATCGCTGTGATGAAAATCCAGTACCTAGATGGTTTTTCATAGTTACTTTTATAATTCAAAAAGTTGACAATTTATGTTCCCCACAGTGGTTTTAGTGTTTCAACCTAACTCATTTTGACATCCCTTTTTCATGTTTTTTTTTTATTTATTTACTTACAGAGCGATCCTGCTAGATGGATGCACAATAGGCGGCAAAAGCGGAGCACTCTACGACCGCCGTATAGCAAAATATACCCTCGACCTACTCAAGATTCGTCTGAGCCACATCTCACCCCATGACTACTACCCGCTCATGCATGAACGGAAGAAAGACTATGACGCTGTGGCGTTGCCTAAGATTATAAGGGAGAGGGACACAGAGTACCAGTTTTATAGGTTGCTGTGGTTCCAGAGGCTTTTACATGTATGTGTTTTAATGTTTTTTTAAGTAATAGTAATAATAATAATTTATTAAAATACATTACCAGGCCCCCACACTAGGCTAGCTAGGCCCGTCCTTTGGGGGCAGCAAACATTTACCAATGTTATTATACAGTGACAATTATTAACAATTTATTTAACCCAATGCGACGGAACGTTTTTGTATGATTTAAAATTTAACAAGAAATGTAACAATTTGACGCATTGTCCGTGATGTTCTGACTTCTGGAATGCCTTACAAAAATGGTGCACACTTCTTGACCATTAACAGCATCTAGAAGACTCTTATGATTGTATTATTAAGTAAAAAATTATTTATTATTCAAATTCAAATTCAAATTCAAATTCAAATCATTTATTGCTTATCATGATGGGTTACAGGTGGTAAAATTAGAGTTAAGTACATCATGGTGCCCCTTTAGGCGTAGCAATTTGAGTTACATTTTATTATAACTAATTATTACATAAAAAATATTATTATATATGTATTTTTAGAGTGGAATAACCAACAAATTCTTACATAAATTATCATACAAAATTAAATATCTATAATTTATTATAACTAATTATTACATAGAACTTATTATTATACATTTATGTATTTTTAGAGTGAACAAATAACAAATTCTTGTATAAATTATTATATAATATTATATTATAATAATATACCCTCGACCTACTCAAGATTCGTCTGAGCCACATCTCACCCCATGACTACTACCCGCTCATGCATGAACGGAAGAAAGAAACTTGTATTAATTATTATATAATATTATATTATATATAATATAATATTATTACAGGCGCTATGGTAATTTTACCAATTGTAAAATTAGCATAGCGCCTGTAAGTTCTCAATTGCTATGCCCTAACAGGGTGGCACATGAAAAACATTTTTTTACAACCACCTGTAATCGTTAATGTGAAACGCAATGAATGATTTGATTTGAAGGTATTGTTTTACTCCAGGGCTACCCATACACAGCGCAATACATAAGGGCAGAGGCTGAAATAGACATACCCCCATTGGTGAGGGGGGATGTGTGGGCCGCGCTACTGGGCGTCGTGGGCGATATCGAGGACCAATACGAGAGAATAGACAAGGAGACGCCCACACCGACTGACAGACAAGTAAGTAAAAGCTTAGATATTTTTGCACTTTTCTTCTTATTCAAACGCATTGCCTATCTCTTCCTTATGTTAACGTATGATTTAATAATTATTGCAAGATAAAAAATAATAATAAATTGAAAGGCGAAATTGAAATGAGACATGTAGAAATTTTGGATTCCCTCTCGATTACGAATAAATAACTAAAATAAGTCTTCTTCTTACTCAATGAAGTGTCAAATATACCTAATAGTCTTAATATAAATATAATTCTGCTGTACGTTTGTATGTAATTGAACTCCTCCAAAGGGCTTGACCGATTTAGATATTTTTTTCTGTATGCGTTTGAGTGGCCCCCTGGATGGTTTAGAATTGATTCACAAATCAGCCCGGAAGACTGCGCTGATAGCTTGAAAAAGCATGTGATCTCGGACACGGCCATAACGATTTAGCTGAATTTCGGGGACGAAAAATCGATCTCGTTCCGTCTAATGTCTGAGCAAGCGCATGTTAGATAGATATACCCAAAGCGAAGCGAGGTCGGGCCACTAGTCTATTTAAAATACCTGCAGTTAAAATTAGAATAGGCGTGACGACTGGGTCAAAATCTTATTATTCTATTTAGTCCGTAAGTTTATACAAAAATATGGGACACGTATTTTTTTGTTTTTGAATCAAATCAAACTTCTGGAGTGGGGGCTTGTGACGTCACAGTTACGCAAAAATTGTACCTAAATGTGACGTCATACGAAACTTCTAAGCACTATATCTTCATAATTTCTTGTTTGTGAAACAAAATAAAAAATACGAGTAGGTACAATATTTTTAAATAATCTAAATAACGGAAGAATTATATTTTTTTAGTCATCTCGCCTATTATACTTATCGTACAGCTATTGTGTATTACTGATTTCGATGGACACTTGATTAACATCTCTATATCTCTCCAATCAGATAGACGTGGACATCCCGCGCTGCCACCAGTACTGCTGGCTGCTGAGCGGCGCGGCCGGGCACCGCGCGCTCAAGCGGCTGCTCAAGGCGTGGCTGCTCACCAACCCTCAGTACGTGTACTGGCAGGGACTCGACTCGCTCACGGCGCCCTTCCTCTACCTCAACTTCTGCAACGAAGGTATTTTAATATGACTTTTCGATACCGTGTCTCTAAACCCATCAGATAGACGTGGACATCCCCCGCTGTCACCAGTACCTCGCTCAAGCGGCTGCTCAAGGCGTGGCTGCTCACCAACCCTCAGTACGTGTACTGGCAGGGACTCGACTCGCTCACGGCGCCCTTCCTCTACCTCAACTTCTGCAATGAAGGTATTTTAATATATTGATATTAGTAGGCTTTAAGGAAAAAACCCACATAAATTATCTTTAACCATTTAACTTGTAAAGGAAACCATATAGCAACCATAATTTAAATCTCATTCCCTCCAGATAAGGCCCAAAAGCAATAAAATATTCAAAATAGTATGCTGGTTAAAGGGTTAAGGGTTTCAATGTATGTTTTCCTTCACCGTAAGAGCGAGTCCCCACTTGTGCGTTGGGCTGCGACATAACAACATTGTATGCGACACCAGCGCCGACGTTCATCTTTCGAAATTGATAAATACGTCGTTGCAGCGCAGCACCCTCCCACCGTTTCGTCTTTCGCTCGCGGCGACGTAGGTCTAATCATAAAAATATATGGAAAATGACGAAGAGACGGACGACGCAGCGACAACGAAACGCACAAATGGGCACTCGTTCTTATTGCTTCAAGTAGCATATAACGTAATTATCTGTGTGTGTACTTTTGTTGGTCCCTGGTCAAATCTTAAAGAAAGGTCAAATCAAAAGTACCCGTAATCGACGAGCGTGCATGAAGAGGTTGATGAATGTGGATGAAGCGAAAGTGGTGTGCCAGGACCGTAGCACATGGCAGGAAGTGATCTCTGCCTACCCCTCTGGGAAAAAGGCGTGATTGTATGTATGTATGTATGGATTTCGTTACAAAGAGCCAACGCCTACCCATCACAAGGAATATTGTGTAGGTAAGCCACGAAATTGCCCAGATGGCGCGTTTTACTCGCGCGTTTTGAGTTGCGCGTTTGTGAGATAATAGCAAGACGCGTGACTGCGTGATCACATAACCTTTAGTATCTCACCATCGCGGGATCCCAAAAGGTGAGAATAATAACGCACCATCTGAACAAGGTCTTAAGGTCTTAAAGTTACTTTGTCTACCGCCAGCGCGCGCCTTCGCCTGCCTCCGAGCGTTCGTCCCGAAGTTCCTCAACAACTTCTTCCTGAAGGACAACAGCGCGGTGATCAAGGAGTACTTGGCCAAGTTCTGGCAGATGACGGCGTTCCACGAGCCGGTGTTAGCGACCCACCTGCACGAAATCAACTTCGTGCCGGAGTTGTTCGCGATACCCTGGTTCTTGACTATGTTTTCGCGTGAGTATCGTGATTAGTTTAGTTTTCTATGAAGGTTAATACTAACATTATTATTTATTTATTTATTGATCGGAATCAGTTTAGTTGCTCGTGCACTTGTGTTGGAAATTGTACTGAAACAATCAAGTACCTACTGGAAGTGACGATTTGATTTGTTGCTCTGAACGTATGTTCAAGAGATTTACTCTTGAATATACGTTCGTTAATGCCGAATTAGTGTTTCAATTTCAATAAACAAAAGCACAAGATTTTTTGCAAATTCTTTCTTACTCTCCCTACCAATAAGGCTTCATACCAAAAATCTCATGAAGATATTTTTTCCTAACTGTAACTTGGAATGCCCTTGCTCATGTTTTCCCTCCCTCCTATGATCCCGGGCTCATCAGACGGGGCGTGAAATGGCATTTCAGCAGGCCTTCAGGGTGAGTGCGGTATATCTCATAATGTGGATTTTACTACCGCTTACCTTCAGGTGGAGTGAGGTCATCTTGTTTAGACTTTTGTGTAAAAAAAAAAGCTCATAAAGCTAAATTCAATCACCGGCATAAATCTTCAAATTCCAGATGTGTTCCCCCTCCACAAAATCGTGCACCTATGGGATGCATTGCTAGTGGAAGGTGCGTCGCTACCCCTCTTCATGGGGGTCGGTATACTCAGGCAGCTGCGAGTCACGCTGCTCGAGTCGGGCTTCAACGAGTGCATACTGCTGTTCTCTGACCTGCCCGAGATCGATATTGGGGAGTGCGTTAAGGTGAGATTGTGAAGTGTAATAGTTATTGATGATGCGATTTGAATCGCAAACCAAAGCAAATCGCAAAAATGATTTGAAACAATGCAAACGGCAGAATGGCGGCGGCGTGGTCCACAACCCGTCACGTCACGTTTCCCACGAGGTGAAAAGTGGATCGCTGGAAGTGATCTCTGCCTACCCCTCTGGGAAAAAGGCGTGATTTTATGTATGTATGTATGTTGATGATGCGATTTGAATCAATCCTTGTGGGTACAGTATTGTGGGTTGTAATGAAGCGGAACTGTGGTTACTTTTTTTTACTGCCTCGTTGGTCTATTGGTAGCAAGCGCTAAGTAAGGACCGAGAGATCCGAGGTTAAGATCAGCCGCCATGGTCGAAAGCGGTCGGACGTCTTATCTTCTGTTAATAAACTTTAAAATATTAAAATATGACTTATGTTCAAGCCAAATTACTCAGTTATCAATATGTATTATTTAATATCATCATCTATTTTGCTTCACAGGAGTCAATCGACATGTGCCGAAGTTCTCCAAGGAGTATAAGTAATAGGAGGTTCACTAACGAACCAGAAATAAAGGATCCAATGGTATAAAATAAATATAACTAAATTATTGACCTTATTAGGAAATAATTATTATAATATAGGAAATATTTAATGTTTTTAATCTATAATTTTAGGACATGGTCGAGATTCCTATGGAAGTGTTGTTCAGCGAGAAATGTCCAAGAATAAGCTTATCGGACTTCTTCTCATTAGTCTGTCAAGAGAAGTGTTGCGTTATCGATATTAGGTCGAATTTGCTGTAAGTATCAATACCTTTTTATTTCGTTAGAGAAATTGAGAATACTTTTATTATTACAATACATGATACATGTCTTAATTAATGTGTGACAAACTGACTGAAACATAACTAGTCAATAGTTTTGACTCAATACCACTTTTGACTATCAAAATCGGTCAAAATCAATCTTGAATTTGAATTATTAGCCGTTAAAGGCGCTTTTTCGATACCGGTAGAGCCGGGTTTTTTTACTTTTTACTTTAGCTCTGGTGGGTAACATTGTCCACCCACAAAAAAACATTTTTATCCTAATTCATACCGAAGATTTATCCTTATTTTTTTTTCATGATTCATCTTTTTTAGCAATCAATTGATTCAATAAGACGATGTATGATTGGGTGGGCAATGTGTACCCCCTTAGGGCTAAATATACCCGACATTACGGTACTTTAATCCTTCTTGGTCGAGTAAAACGTGACAAATCATTTTAGTTTCGAGAAGAACTGCATAGAGGGCAGCATCAACGTGCCATACAGCGGCGTTCACTTGGGGCAGCACGAGCTACGAGCGCTGGGCATCCAGCCGCAGAAGGCCATCACCGAAGCCGTCAAGATGAAGAAGACGATCGTCGTCGTGTCTGCGGAGGATGAGACCGCTCAGCTGGTAAGGGTCTACCCTTTAACGGGTCTGTTGAGTATTTTTGTTGGTTTTGAACCTTATGTCAAGTGTCAAGTCACTCTTGGCATCCAGCGCCATCACCGAAGCCGGTGGTGGGAAAGGTGAAGAAGACCATCGTCGTCGTGTCTGCGGAGGATGAGACCGCTCAGCTGGTAAGGGACTGTTGAGTATTTTTGTTGGTTTTGGATCTTAAGACAAGTGAGTAAGGTCCAGAATACGGTGGCGTGCACTTGGGCCAGCACGAGTTGCGAGCGCTGGGCATCCAGCCGCAGAAGGCCATCACCGAAGCCGTCAAGATGAAGAAGACGATCGTCGTCGTGTCTGCGGAAGATGAGACCGCTCAGCTGGTAAGGGGCATAACCTGTTGAGTGTTTTCATTAGTTTTGGATCTTATGTCAAGTGAGTAAGGTCCAGAATTTACATACATACACATACATCTGGCTCGGTGGAACAGTGGTTAGTGACCTAAGTTTACTACGTATGGTTCAAAGAGTCGTGGGTTCGATCTCCGACTCAGGACAAATATTGTCCGACTCGGGACAAATATTTGTGTGACAAACATCGGTTGTTCCGTGTCTAGGTGTGTTATTAAAATTATTTAAGTTTATTTGTGTATTTACTGTTATTTCTGATGTCCGTAAAACAAGTGCTTAAGCTACTTACCACGGGATCAGATCGATGTATGTGATGTTGTAAAAAAAAAAACATAGTATCGCGCCTTTTAGAGTGGGCAGAGTTCACTTCTAGCCATGTGCTCTGGCGCTTAGCTTTGCCGATGCTGTGGCCGAGATCTTCGCGCGCTGTAGTATCTAATGAAATCATATACAGGTTATGTGCATCTGTCAGTTACACAGATCTGCACCTTTCATAAATAAAAAGATCTGCAATGATCCGCATTAAGTTAGAAAGGAGCATTGCTATTATTGTTCCTTGGTAGAAGATAATCGAAGTAATTATCAAAACATTTTTAATACTCTCGTTTAGATTAGTTTTCCTTGTAGCATTTTTGCACTTGTGAAAGTATTGGGCGATTTCATCAAGTAATATGAAATTACTTCATCAAAGTTATATCGCGGCATATACGCAGACACTCTCGCTTCGCGTAGCATGAATGTGCAATTTGATAGAGTGCGAATTCGCCTAAAACTATCGTTTTATCGCCCAAGACTAAGGCTGCGAACTGCTGCGGTAGAAATGCATAACAACTTAACTGTCCCATGAGTCACATACGACTCACTATGAACTTTAGGAATAAGTTCAGTCACATGTGACTACTTTTTTGATATAATTTAAGGGACGTATTTTTGGTATGGGCGTATTACAGTATTTGAATAAAAACTACGTAAACGTGTAGATAAAAACCCAACCTTTAAAGATATGAAAAAAATATGGAACTTAGTAGAGTAGTTGTAAATTTTATTGTAGGGGGACAGTGAAATTGTTAAGTTTAAGTTTCTATGAGTAAGCTGTTGCCTCTCATGTGCTCTTTTTCCTGAAACACAGGAAAATCCTAGTTCAGTCATTACCCGGGACTTTAAATGGAATGTAGACTTTAAGATCTAATATTGTGAGCTAAGTTTTCTAATAAAGATTTTATTTATTCTTATTTTATTTTGAGTTTGTATGAGCTTATTCAAGTTATTTATTGGTCACCGCGCCCGCCTTCGTTCAGTTTGCGGCCTAACGATGGAGTTACACGTAGTCATACTATCTCTTCCCCCACAGTTTTTAAGCGAATGTGCTTTTTTACAACTCATATGGTCAAGATACAGGCGATGCCTAGTTTGGGGACCTCTGACTATTTCCACTGTCCTACTCTTGCAATGCCCTTTCACTCATGTTCTAGTTTTAAGAATTATTGCACCTGTGTATTATTTGTGCAATAAAGAATTATTATTATTTTATTATTACAGTTCAGCACATACCTGGTGGAGTGTGGAGTGGCGCGCGTGTCGGTGCTGCAGGGCGGGGTGCGCGCGCTGCAGGCGCGTCTGCCCGCGCTGCTCGCGCCGCGCCGCGCGCCCCCACCCGCGAGGACGTAGGGATCAAGCCTACGCTGCCTACTAGCCATTGTCCTAACTACACTTTTTCATAAAAAGTACGAGATTACCTCACTACACCTGATGGTAAGCGGTAGTGAGATCCAGATAATTATGAGGTCGACCGACACAATAGACCATATTTAGCCTGTCGCACTCGCCGGAGCCCTGGATCACCGGAGGGAAGGAAAATATGAGCTGGAGGGGCATTCCATGCCTTAATGACACGTGGAAGAAAAGAGGAACTAAACATCTTGATCCGAGCCACCGGTGTCTGCATTGTATGTGCATGGCAGCGCTGTCCAGCACGTGTGGAAAGGGGAGGGAAGGACTAGCCTTTTATGAGAATAATGCTCCCTTGAGAAATAAAATTGTAAGTGGTCTGGTCATATCTGCGCCCCGCCGGGTACCCTGCATGGGCACCGCTGGCCGCTCCCTAATGACAGTGCCGTAACTGTCACTAGCGGCCGTAGGTACCTACGCGAGCACGTGTATATTCGGGAACTGACGAGGGCACAGGAAACTGTGCCTACGCTGGGTAGGTGCGGGCCGCCTTCACAACAAACGCTTTAGGGGTGAGAGCAATCCGCTCCCCGCAAAGTGATAATGACAAGGCTACGATATAAAAAACAACTTTGATTTACAAGTGAGGTATATCAAAGAGTGTAAATAAAAATTAAAAAAACATTTCCAAATCCGATATTTATATAATAATATACCAATTGTAAATAAATAAGAAACTGAAAGAAAAACAAGCTCACGGTTATGTCGATTATTTTGTATATTAAACATATGTAAACCTGAAATTATATAGGTATTATTTAAATTTTAACATAATAATATTATATTTAAAATAAGTAATAATTTAATATTATATTTAGAATAAGACATAAATTGTTTCACATAATGTATGTATATTATGTTCTTTTAATCATTATTTTAATGGAAAAAAATCTCAGAATATTTGATACAAGTATTGCCTGTTTTCAATTTTAATAAATTTATTTGTAAAACTTTCTGCCTTCTTATTACCTGAATTTTGTAATATTTTTGTTTTTGAAATTTGTTATGTCTGTGAAATCTGAAGGTTCGATGCCTTAGTGATCTTGCTGTGACTTTCAGCGAGTTTAACAAACATTTTTTCATACTCTACGCTTCGTGCACTTAGTACCACGACGGAAGGCACTATAACAAGCAGCCTGTATCTAATTTATATTTAGGCAGCAATCCGTGTCATTTACAAGAAAAAAAAAACTGAGAAGAAAAAATATATAATAACAATAAACATAAAATACCATATCTTTGGACTTTTATTTGTAACTTTCAAGTTTTAAAACTACATGGTAAATATCCCGGACGTATTCAGCTTTCTAACTTATAAGTTGTATCAAAAATGTTTTATTACATTTAGATAGGCAATAGAAGATGCTGTTTAGTATTCAGAGACTTTTTTTATGGATTTTTGAAAAATAAAAGGGCTTTTTTGTTTCATGTGTGTTTTGTTGACTATTCCCTATCTATCTATACCTATACACAAACATTATGTAGTTGATATTCAGTGAACATTATAGCTTGAAATAGTTTCGTTTATACTTAAATGTTGTTATTTTAACCATGTTTCTGGGTACTATGGTTAAAGCATTTCCAGTAATACGGCCGTTAAATACAACATCGATTAATAGTACCTACCTACATTCGGTATTGGGGACAGGGTGAAAGTCGATGAAATAACCTTGTGTCGAATATGTATGTAATACATAGGTGTCTATCTTATCTGCTTAAATAATAAGTAAATAAATAAACATTTCATTATTTACACAATGTGTCATTTCATACTTCGTGGCTATGTAACGATATAAATATAACTTACATTTCGAATGACATTGGAACAATGTGATATTAAGGTAAGGAAAAAGTATTCATTAGTTTGGGTAATGGAATCTGTAGCGCTACCATGAGTTTAAAAGTTACGGACTCAATATCGCCTACGTAAATATGTCTATGAAAAACTTGTGCAGCGCCCCTGGTTTTTACGCTAAGAACTAAAATCGGTCGTATGAAAAAAACAACTCGATAGGTTTTTAACTTACGTAAGTTTTCCATAGCCAACTCATGGTACTGCTACTGGTGCGTGAACTGTATGGATGGGCACTCAACTATGTACCTAGTTATCTGGAGATAGCGATTAGCGATTAGATCGCCTAAATTCTAAGAAGATAACTAACTGGTATCTATTTACTCGGCTAGGTAGGAGAATATTATTTAAGTGATGTAGGTACCTACTTAGCTTTTTACCGAATACCGGTAACCGAGACTATGATAATCTCGGTTTATCAACTACGGCACAGTACGGTACGATATTGTGTTATTGTCCATTAAAAAATTAAATATGAAATAAATATGTACACCGTGGTACGGGAGGCTGCGAAAGATGCTTGCTCTTACTTTAACTATAATAATGTCCTAATTTGTTTATTATAACTCTTATTATGCTTTAGCGGATGCTGTATTTAGTTATCATCATACATTAATTAAATACCCACTTTTAATGAGGTAAACGGGCATGGTAGGTATTTAATAATTTGAAAATATCAGTGCTAAAGGGTAAGATAATTACCCACATAATAATAAACTGATCCTTATCTACCTAAGTACCTTCATAAGTAAGAACCTACCTATCTACGAAAAGTAAGAACTTTTTATTACAAACTCGAAAACGCAATGGAACGGGCGCACTGCGTTCCCACGTTTCCATATATTTTTTAAATAAAAGAGACCAGTTAGTACCCACATATCTACTTAATTAGCGGCTTATTGTTGTGTGGGCAGCCCCTTGGCTTCGGCGGACGTCATGGCTTTACCCCCTATTTATGAATGAGGTTCGGAGTCGCAGGGAGGGGGGCGGCCGGCGCGCGGCGCCACTCCACGCCGGGCCCCGCGGACGATAGCACGTCGGCTGCGTTCACGACGACTCACATTCCGTGCAGTGAAAACTTCATAAAAAAAATATTTTATTGCAAAAACAAATGGGCGTCGATAGTGAAACGTGAACAAGTGATAATGCACCGTGTTCTGTGAGAGTTGCAAAGTTGACTGTAAAGTTAGTGCAATTGTTTTGTTGTTCCGAGCCTCGCACCGCTCGGCATAGACGGAGAGTGACAGTTCGGTGTGATTGTGCGGGTTTTCCTCGGAGGATTTTCTCTGTTCGAGCCGGAGAGGACGGACGCCCCCGCCATGGAGGGCTACTTCGACAACGACCTGAAGGACGTATTCGAGGCGGACATTGACCCGGTGAGTCGACCTTCGTTGATAGCTGTTATCGTCTAGAGGTGATGTTGTCATCTCGCAGGGACGCTGCGCGGTTGCTAGGGCGCCGATTCGTCCTATTACACACCAGATTTGTCGAACAAAAATGCACTGTACGCGAAAGTGGTGGGCGTAAAGAAACCCGGTGTTGATAACGATGATAACAGCAACATTGCCAGTTGAAAACAACCGAGTGCGGCGCGGCGGCTTCAAATTGACCCTTGTGATTAGGGGGTTAAGAACGCATTTCCGGTTGCTCAAGTGCTAGGATAATTTTCCAATCTACCTGCTATTGCTATACCTACAATACTAACTGCATTCTTGTTTGATACAAGACACAGTACCGCAAACAGTGAGTTGACTATGTCGGTAGGTAGGTAGGTACCTTGCCATTACATTAGTTCTCTAGTCAAATCATTTTATATCATTTTATGGTACCTAGTTGTTGAACGTTTTATAAGCGAACATTCCTACAATAAAAATAAAAGCTTGATAATATGTAGGTATGTTACCTACCTATTGATTTTTTATGTCGGCATTTATGAAACTTAGCTATCGATTTAATTTTCTTGGTTTATCGTCATTTCGGTATTGATTATCACTAATCCTATCCAAGTTGATACGTCTAAAGACACAGATAAGACATAAATTACTTATAAGTAAATGTTTTAAATTATCTTGAAAAAAGCTAACTACCACATAATGCAAGTAAACCAGTAAATAGTGAGACAATAATTTCTATAAGTAGGTATTTGCGAAAGTAGTAAGTCTAATGTGACCAGAGGTCCCGTTTTCATAGGGACTGTCCCGTTTTCGGCCAGAGAGACTAATATGGCCCCGTTTTAGCAAAACTTTTGTCTTAAAAACAAGACCACCGCAACAAGCCTTTTTCGCAGATGTCCCGTTCGATCGACCAAAAAAAAAGGTCACATTAGTAATACCTCACCTTAGTAGGTATGAAATTATTTAGGTTTATAGCCGAGTTGTTTTTTGAAGAAAACGCTTTTTCGATGAAGATATCTTAAACAATAATTACTTACTTACCTATTTTTCTAATGTATACAAACGCACCTTATCTGGCGCTTGATAATAAGTTTAATACATATTTATCAACTACAATTTCAATGTTAAATTGATAATAAGAAATTAAACACTATTTTGTTCCAAACAAATACATACTTACCTACTGCTTACAAAAATACGTAACAAGGACTATGCTTTCGTTTAACAAGTTTCTTATAGTTCCTACCTACTTAAGGCCTTAGTTCGTGCAATTTCGGCATTCTTTAAGGGAGAGAATATAGAGTTACCCCTCACTTATAAACTGGATTTTGTAACAAAACATTAATTTCTGTATAACACTTTTCGTATTAGAAGTAGGTACGTTCGAATTTGTGGCTTCACTTCATTATAGACACGGCAAGGTAAAATAATAAATAGTCAGGTCTATAATTAAAATGCAATAATCTTCTGAACCCTTTAAACAGTAGTGTATTATACCTACCATTTCAAAATATTCATGGGTTTGAACCACATCTCGTTCTTTTCAATCATTTTAGGGTTAAATAATAATGAAACCATATTATCATACATTATGTAAAAGGCTTGAGATATGTAGCGTCAATTTTTACAATATGAAAATCAAGTCATTCCCTAAATAACTTACTGCTACATTTTTAATGGACTGTGGTGACTTTACGATCATGTAAGAAAGACTTTCATTTTATTGAAAATTGTGCTAAACGGTCATTAGTAAATATGATTTAAAACACATCATTTTAATGTGCAAACTTAAAAAATCTTAAGTTTTTGCAGGTATAGGTACCTATGTATTTAAATATTACTCAGTGAGCAACTATTTTAAAATTTCACACCTATATTTTTTTTTTTCGTCAAAATATTAATTATTACCTACAGGCAGGTTAACATAATGTCATGTCACTGGCAAATTGTAATTCGTGATATCTATTTCTTAACGGGAAGGCATCGTAGAAATTGTATTTAATTCCTAGTGAAAAATAAAGGTGATGATAAGAAATTTAAGGATGCATGTTGTATTTAATTGTTACGACGCTTAAAATGTAAGGTCATAATTGTAGGTAACGCGAATTAATAAGAGCTAGGTAGGTATGATATTTCCACAGCGAAATGGTTTCATTTGCTTATTACTTTAGAAAACTATCTATTTTTTTAAATTATGATTATGATAGTAATAACGAACGATGTTATTTACACGCCACTAAATGCCTCAGGCAAGTATGGCTAGCATAAAAATATCTTTACCATGTCTAAAACCAAAGTCGTAAAACTGATATCTATTTAATAAAATGAGATACTAAACTCTTCTTGATTAGAATAGAAATAGAAAAGTTTGTAACCCGTTTCCTCCATTAATAGCGTCACGATTGGATTGAGGAGCGTCAAGAGATGAGTTCAACTTAAGAGGTCAGTCAACAGATTGATTGCCCACAATGCCCACACTCAGCACAATACAAGCAACCGTCAAAAATCGGGAGGGGTCATTGCGACCTATTAGGACGGCACCTGTGGCTTGCTCTCTGCTATGCGGTGACGTCACGCAGATACTACCCGGCCATGTGAAGTTGTTATTTGCATGGTATGATTTGTGGTGGGCGTGCATGCTACCACGTTTGGTCACGTTGGCGAGTACGTTTCTTATGGTCGGCCGTACGGTACACCGTGGTGCGTCGACCTGGACGTTGAACTAAGAGGCCCGGCGCGCGGACGTTTTTTATTAAGCTACATTAACTTACTCTGCTCATAATAGATAGTGACGGCCGCCGCCTCTAGAAAAAATATAAATAAGTGTTTGCCGACACATCGACCTCTCTTTAGGTATTGTGTATTGATCCTAGTTGAGGCAGCTTTGTTTGGGACGCTAAGTCCGTGAGGAGCGACGGATTAAGTAAGAGTGTAGTGTATCAGGTAGACATTTATAGAAATACCTACCTAACACTAGTACTACTACACATTAGAGAGCACGCGAGTATTTTATTAAGTACAACAAAAATAAACTATTCATCCTGGTTCTAATTTGAGAGTAAATAGCCTAGATTCTAGTTAATTAAATTGGAAAGTAACAATTCACCAAAGTATGTGTACGATAAATGCATAATTAGGTTCTTGCTTACTTCAAGAGTGTCAAAGCTACACAAATTTATCCACTCCCTATAAGCACTTTTCAACAAACCAGATATTATTTTTGGTTTTACTAGTGAACGAAGTCGGTACACATATGAATTGCTATTCAATTTATTACGACAATTTCTTGGTACCAACAAATAGGCATTTCCGGCTTCCAAAAAAGTAGCTTTCATGTCCGGCGACACTTTGCTTCTATATAGGGTTGTCGCACACATATTAAACAGTAACGATACCTAATCAACGTCGATTAGAAACACGTTGGATATTTTTAATATAAAACTGTGTTTCTTATCCTTTGTATTGCAATAGTTGTCTAAAAATATAATGATTTTAGGGTTAAAAATCGGACGAAATTTTTATTTTGTTTGTGTATCTGAAAACTGGAAAGAGGGTTCAAAAAGATTTTATCTACTGTCCATATTAGTTTTAATCCTATTCAAAAAGGGTAAAAGTCCACAACACGGTATCCCAAATATTAAATGTAAATGTTTAATAGAGAAAATGTATGGACTCTCAGCCTACAATATACATAGTCATGTAAGTAGCGAATTACAAGATGCATATCATTAGATTTTAATAGTTTAATGATTCAGTGACCAGAACATGTTAATTAAATCGGTGTGAACGCTGCATGTTCCTTTCGAGAAACAATTTTCAGTAAAGGCATTTTTGAAACGTGAATCTACAAATTTGAATTCAATCATTTGAACAGGTGTAAAAGTGTTCACCCGATGTCATTGACAAATATTTATAATTATCAGCTTCTTCTCATTCTTGAAAGGTTCCTATAAAAAAATAAAACTTAAGTATGTTGGTTTGGACGGGACGTTTGAGGGTTAATGGAAGAGCATTGTCACGTGATTAACGCATTTCTTTAGAAATAAAAACGCATAATACTTATTACATCTATATTTGGTAAATTGTGGACGTTTTGTTTATTTTTCTTAATTTAGCAAACCTTCGGTAGAACCTTCGGTAGAACTACCTACTCAGAGTGTTTTCCTTGACATTTCTCTGGTAGATATTCGCGCATTATACCAATGTTGATTGTGTTACTGTGTTTGCGATACTATAAAATAACCCGGCAGCTATAACAGGCCATATGAAACTATGAAAGTGCATTTATCTGAGTGGTGGTATTCAATACCAATTTAATACTCAAATATAATGTAGATGGACTGCACAAACACTAGTTTCCACATCAGTAACTTATATGACAATAATACACCTATTGTAAAATTTTGTAAAATCATATTAATATTGTTAAAGCTTTATGAGAATAACGCTCCTTTATGTCTAAGTAATAAGCGATATGAATTTGTGACTTAAAACTTCCAATGTACTTATTTCGATTATTTTACTGAATTTAAGGTGAACATTGTTAAAAAATCGAATAACCCAGAAAATTACGTTTAGGTCTATCTGAAAATCCATCTAGTTTGTTGTAAGAAACACCGTCCTAACTGCCTTTCTATGTAAAAGTAAATAGGTAGAATATAGCTAAGATCCTTTATCCTACATTACTTTACGGTGACGTCGGGTGTGCGGTCGACTAATGGTAATTGAATTTCCTTTCCGGGTGCCACCGTAGAAGCGACTGGAATAGTCATCTATAGCGGTACATTCAGACATTGTATGCTATTACTAGACAGAACATGGTATGGTAGTTCACAGGTCACGAGGAAAAAGATTTAGCTCCAGGACAGTAAAATTATAAAAAGGTTTGTCTATTTGGGTACCAAACTTTTTTTTAACACATGGGAGCATTGGAATTAAAGATTTACCGAATTTTCGATTGCAGTTTGATATTTTTTTGACATTTTATAATGATTGTTAATCTTACATCGATGGACAAACACAAAAATATTGGGTCGAATTACATGCTTATCGTACCAATTAAAACACTTTTCGTAAATCATCATAAATATGAGTAGGTATTATAAATAGATGTACATAAAACAGATAAGGGGATTTACCAATCCATTATATTACAACAAGTCGGACTTTCCCACGATTTTCCAGTGTAAAGAATCGATCGGTCTTTTCTTGGTTTACGTTTCAAATTCAGACTGCCCATAACCAATCCGAATCGAATGGACTGCTCTGTTAAAAACAAACGTCTAAAGAACTGTAAGTACTGATGTTTTAATCTATATGTACTTATGAACCTATGTTCATCATCATCATCATCACCATCAGCCCATATAAGTCCCCACTGATAGGACACGGGCCTACCCTAAACTAGGGCGATGAGGCCTCAGTCAACCACGGTGGGCAAGTGCGGTTTGGTTGACTATACAATCTAAGAATTTCTTCGGAGTTGAGCAGGTTTCCTCACGACAAAAATAAGTACATAGGCCTTACCAATTTTTTCTGTAGTGCATTTCGAGCTTAATGATTTTATATAGTCGTACATACAGTGTCAAATAGTAATAATGCGTCTGTGGTAATGATCACATTAATGCTCTGTTGTAAATTACAATAGAATTGAAGCTAACAAATCAACTGGTTAATTATTGTGAGAAAATGAGTGGCCATCATTATACAATTTAGGTAAATATGCAAATCTCTCGTTATTTAGCAATTTTTCTTAATCGGTGCTTTTAATTATATCACGGTGATGCGTAATTTAATAAGCCATTACAGTAATTGCTCCAAGATATTTCATTAATAACCGGTCAGAAATGAGGCGATTCATTTATGAGTTAATTAAAAATAACCTAACCGTCTCTTAGTTGTTCGTTATCATAATATGAAACAACTAAGAGATTTGGTGTTATATCGTATATATTTTTTTACAATAAAGAATGTTTATTTGTTTTGCGGTGTGCTGGTATTTGCCTGGTATACATACGATACGACGCACTACACTTAGCGATGGCATTATGCCACGAGTCCGGTCCAAACGGCAAACCAGGCACATTTCTGTAAGGAAATATTTCCACAAATGAACATTCTTTATTGGCCAAAAACAATAAAGAATGATCAACACCTGTCCTATTATAAATCTAATGTCTTAATGTATCATGGCAAGAAAAAACAGACAGTAAATTTTGTCCGCCAAACTGACGACTATTTTTATTGATGAGTTGAGTAGATTATTCCTTTTTGCCTCACCAAGCTGCCCCCACTCAATGGAAAAACATTGCCTTTCCTTCATTGGGGCGACCTGGTGGATCAAAGTGGACCTCTACTACTCTGACTATCGCGTGTAGACCAATAATTATCGTTTTTAATGGATGAAAGTAACCAAAAACTCACCGTCCCAACCTGCAAGATTTAAACATTAGCTGATTATATGCCGATAATCAGTTGTTTGCCGAACGAACAATAGCATTGCGTAAATAAATGGATGTCGATTGCGTCACGTTGTATCGAATGTGTATCGTTTGGAAAACAAGATGTTTGCACAAGTGGCCCGCAGTGACTTATATGGTTCAAGTCCAGTGAAGAGCGTACTTTTCACTTTTAATTTGTTCCAGTTATGACTGTTGTAACCTTATTCAGTCGGCCTTCTGTAAGGATGATTAGGAAACTATTCTACCTACCTTTTATTGTATTGTCTATGCATCATTTGACACTTATTCGGAAAAGTAGCACGCGCTGCGAAAATACAGGCAGTTGCTAGTTCAAAAAGACGTATCTATAGTTTAATTTTGCCTTTCATCATCATGTTGCATATTGAACGTATTGAGCGTCAATTGTTCAGTAGATACAATACTGTTTTTAATCAATTGAATTAGTCAGGAATACATGCCACAGTATAAATTGACTATATCGGTTTTCAGGCAGGTGATAAAATTAGTAATTTGACATCAAAACCCAAAGTTTCAATGCTGTTAGCTCTCGCAAAAGAAGTGGGGACAGAAGTGCCCGGTGTGGAAAGACATACGTAATTCTTCTTAGGGAGCCTAAGTAGGTACCTTATCCACAGTCACGTGTGTTATAAAAATAGTCCAGTATTCCTTATTAAACTAGTTCTCATGTTCGGTTCGTTGCCGAGATGCATACAGCGTGAGTCGTGAAAGGCGTGACGTCACACCGCTCGCTCGTAGGGATGCGATGCGAAATGTCGATAAAGACAGGTTCAGTGCTGTCAACGAAGCGGCTTTCACAAACTGTTAGCTGCCAAGTATTATAGGTTTGTAGAAAAAACCACAATAGGTTTGTACCCAAAGTTACAACCACTAGAAAGTATTGAAGCTGCAATTAGAATTTATTCGTTGTTTTGTTCTAAAATGGCATTGAAATATCAGCTGACAGGTACTTTGGAGGATATTATGAACAGTATGAGCTCAGACTTGTAATAATAAAACTTAACAGTTTCGAATGGCTTTGCATTATGGACATACCTTTACTTGGCCTAAACCGCCCATAGAAGCGTACCATAGTCAGACACAAGAAAATAATCGATAAATTTGATCGATAAAACGGTACCCGTCCTCTCCCTACTCGTTTGCATTCCTCTCACCGGGTGTGCTGGCGCACCACGAATTTAGAGAGTCGACTGAAACAATTGTCATTCCTCATTAGCGCCTGTCTGCGTACGCGCAGACCGCTGCCCCGGATATAACGATCAATGAACTGAATTCAACAATTCGCTGATTGGCTCACAAGAATGGCCAATCAGCACGCCCGGTTCAGGCATGGACTGGTACTGTAAAAAGTACGTAATTATTTTTTCATGAGACTATTCTCGGGAAAACCTAAACTTTCCAGGATCAGATCTTTCGATCTGATTGCTGGGGTTTACAACCCTCGTTTCGTCTATTTAACGGATCCCACTGACATTGCAAATAAATTTAATACTTTTTACACGACGAAGTCATTTTCTACTACACCACCACTCGTTAATTCGTGTATTAATTCCAGTCCTAATAGTTTGTTTCTAACCCCTACAGACGATGCTGAAACTTCAAAAATAATTAGCTCTTTAAATACGTACTCGGTTGGTTATGATGAAATTCAAACAACGATACTAAAAGCATGTAAAGAAGAAATTGCACCCGTACTAAGTTACTTAATAAATCTTTCGTTTTCCACTGGCACTTTTCCTGAGCAGTTGAAAATTTCTATTGTTCGGCCACTTCATAAAAAAGGTAGCAAAGACATGGTAGAAAAACTATCGCCCGATATCCCTCATACCGGTCCTATCTAAAATTTTTGAGAAGGCTATATATTCTCGTTTTATAATTTTTTAAACAGACACAAAATCATTAAAATATCTCAAAATGGGTTCCAAAAGGAAAATCGACATCTTTGGCAGCTTTTTCTCTAATTAACAAAATATTAACTTCGCTGGATAAACGTGTACCGAAATCTACGGTATTCTTCGATATGTCAAAGGCATTTGATTTTGTTGAGCATAATATTCTCTTAAAAAAATGTATAAGAGGAGTAGCAAATGACTGGATACGCAGTTACTTGACCAATAGAAGTCAATATGTTGAAATTTCAAGATTGGGACCTAAAGGTGAGCTAAATACGCACAAATCTTCAATAAAAATTAATAGTGTAGGAGTGCCTCAAGGAAGCATTTTAGGACCATTGCTATTTATAATATACATAAATGATTTACCTGATATTACAGATTATGACTGCATACTCTTTGCCGATGACGTATCTGTAGCTATTCCATGCAATGACATTAGAACATATAATGATGATGTAAACAATGAGATATTTAAAATAATTAAGTGGCTAGAATCAAATAATTTACAAGTTAATTTGAATAAAACAACATACATGCAATTCATAAATAAAAATGGAAAAAAACGCAACTTGAATGTAAATTTTAGTAATAATAAAATTAAAGAATCGTGTGAAACTTCATTCTTAGGTATTATTATAGATGATAAATGCACCTGGAGTGCACATATTAACAAAATTACAAAGAAAATTAATTCATTTGCGTATGCATTATGGCGATTGACAAGAATTAGCACCAGAAAAGTAGCTATTCAAGCATACCACGGTTATGTAGGCTGCTTACTTAGGTATGGAATTGTTTTATGGGGAAATTCTTATCACATAAGAAAAGCGCTTATAGCGCAAAAACAATGCATAAGAGCATTATGTAATGTTGATTCTCTCACGTCATGTAGGCCACTCTTTAAAAAACTTAGAATTTTAACAATATCCAGCCTGTACATATATGAAATATGCGTCTTTGTTCGAAATCATCAACATTTATTTAAAACACGAATACAAACATATAATTGTAAAACCAGATACCCTAACAGATTAATGCTAAATTCGGTAACAACAGAGCTTTATAGTAGAAATAGCAATCAAATGGCCATAAAAATATTCAACAATTTGAACGAGAATATTAAAAGTCTGCCTTTGGCGATGTTTAAAATGAAACTTAAATTATGGCTTATTGATAATCCCTTTTATACAGTCAAAGAATACTTTGAATTTGATAACGGCCCATGAAAAAATAAAAGCATTGTCATGATGTTAGTTAAGTACCTACAATAAGATTATTGTATGAATAGTCAATAAGTGTTAGAATAAGTATACCTAATATTTTGCATGCCAGATTCTGGTTGAATGTGTGAATCCATGTTGATTTTAAGATCTTTTGTACCACATTTGAAGCAAATAAAATTTTATCTTATCTTATCTTATCTTAGTGATGAAGTCACGATTTAGTCTTATAAAAGCTACCCTATGTTTATAGATTCTAGCCAACAATGGAGGCATTGCCGTTTGACCTCCACTATCCAATAGAACTATCAGCCCTTTCTTGGTCACAGTAACACATTAAGTGATCTTAATATGCTTTATATCTCATAATGTTTTCTTCAGCGCGGCTGTGAGCACTCACTCAATAGCATACGGAGAAATTGTTAAATGAATTGATGTTGTTAAGTGATAAGATCAGCTGTTTAAGGCGGCATGACGTAATCTCCATTCATTCGCATTAGCACCAATTAGCTGGTTGGTAATTAATGATCAGTTAACAGCCTTGTAAATCACGGAATCACATAAACTATGTTAACTTGTTAGAACGCTCTGTCAGTTTGTTATAGTAGTTTTATTACAATTTCTACCCAAAGATTTGTATTGTATTTTGGTGCACTAGGAGTAAGAGTTTATAATTTTTTTATGTGTATTAAATTTTATTTCTTACATTAAACTCAAATAAATTGTTGCGTAATTATCATAATAGGACCATGGCATGCAATCGTTAACATTTATAATAAAAGTAGCAATTTGCGTATTGCAAAGGGATCTTGATAATAATAAATGAGCAGGGTTTACTACGAAGTGCATTATCGGGTTGCAGCTGATTATTATGTAACTTGCATTGTTTGGGGCCGTGCTGAACCGACGACCCTCGATAACAGACGATAGTTCTTACCTTGCCCACAGCGCAGGGAACTCCAGTGACATAAATCGAACCGGCAAAGCAAATGTATGATGAAGAATCATTTTACCAGCGGTTCATTACATCTTTTTTACTAAAAGCACCCGGCAATAAACTCGCTATTTAGTATTTACAACGATAAAATCATATTACAATTTGTAATCGACAAAACGCGAAACTATAAAATCTTACGATACATAGAAACCTTGTAAGTAAGTTGAATTTTAAAATATCTATAAATTATTAGGTTTCAGACTTGTTAGAGAATTACAAGCGTATAAAGTATACTTAGAATAAGGTAAAGAGGTATGTTTCGTCTAAAAAAAACTAGTACGGCAATTTTTTATTATATTCGTAGTTTCGTTTATTATATTACTGTTTATTATCTTACTGTGGCACCGATGACCTCAATCAAACGTAGATTACTGTTATTTTAAACTACGATTATTGTTGATAACAGTTTAAAATGATCCGTGAATACTTTTGATGTGACCTTTTACCGATAATAATACTAAAATGTTATGAAGACATTGTTCAAATTTGCATTTCGCTTCGAATTAAACATTATTTTAATATAATACCTATAAATCTAACACGATTTACTTTTACCAGTCTCTACACGTATGATAAACAAAGACTGTTTGAATGTAATAAGGGAAACCGGCTTTATGAGTGTAATTTCTTTAAAATTAAAAAAAAACGTGTAATGTAATAACCGGTGCACCTTTCTCCCGAGTATCTGATCACTTGAATGAGGTCACGGTACATATTCAAAATCCAGGTCCAAATTACCAAGTCCCCTGCATGCCATTATCGACCTTGGCGCTATGCAATAAAAACCACAATGGCAAACACCGTGCATTGTACAGTCTCGATCGTGCCGTTCATTCGCTATGGAGTCTAAACACATGCAAATGGAACGTTTCTTTCAGTGTTCTAGCATGATAATGACGTTCAACGTACAAGTTATTGGGAACGTAGGGTCGTTTAGACAAGCGTCGGTAAATAGTGCGTTTAAGTTCATATTCTTTTTTTTTCTAGCCCTTCGCTTGAAAACAAGCGGATATGAATTAGGGGACACATCAGCACAGGATTGCTTACTGATACTAACTTAGAATCACTTTTGAATTGCACCTAATTGTAAGAAATTTAATTAATTATCCTCAAAATGAAAGATAGTTCTATGTGAATTACATAATTATACAGCTCGTATGGCCTTAAATGGTGTAATGAGATAAAATAAGCAGTTGCTAACAGTCTGATTTATTCATAGCTTTTATACAAATAAATTTTAAATGCAACTGATTTAGTAAATATCAATATCATACAATATGTGCATTATCTATGTTTATTTTAATTACGCGTGGTTAAATATTTAAAAAAACTAATATACTTGGTATATTTCGATGCATTAAACATGTATCTTTATTAGATTTCCCGTCGTATTGAGGTTTATATAAGCTTATGAACCTCACTATTTGCACCAAGGCGCCAATACTTATTAGTTGTAAATAACTGATTTAACGTTATATACCGCGCTCTATTTGCTTATCCTTAACGAGTAATTAATGATGTGTAATAGCCGCGGCGCAGGCTGATTGGTTGTATGCACTTCTAAAACTGCATGCGGGTTTGCGACGCCAGCTGCATTTTCCTTCACTTGCCATTTATCAAGGCGTTATGTAATTCGGTAAACTACCCGTAATCCCTTTCAATGTGTAACAAACTCGAAAAGGTCAGCATTTGGTGAAACGATCGTTGTTTTCTTCTGTATTTTTAATGTCATCAGCTAATTTAGCTGAAAAAGTATCTGTTAATGTTATTTTTGTAAGAAACATTCATTTTTTTTATAAAGTTAAACATCCTGAAATCGCAATGAAGTTGAATGTTTGGAATACTTTTAATGCTGAACTGTGTCACTAACAATATATGCAACGTAAAATTGATAGTTCTGAAATAAAACAAATTTTACGGATTACGCTCGCGTTTATTGTTATTCCAAACATTATATTTAGAGATCCGACGTTTCGAGCTCTTTACAGCGCTCGTGGTCACGGGCAAGACTAAAGTTGACAGGTGTCTTCATAAGTGAGTTTGATTACTACCGTCATTTTGTGTGTTCCGATTCACGCATACAGAACTCACAACATTGTTAGGTCTGGCAATATGTTGTTGTTTTGACGGGCTTGGGATATTATGGTCTTCATGATAGGATCCCAAGCAATTGATAGTTCTGGTTTAAGTACCGCAAATTAAGCATAACAGATAAAGATTATATGTATTGGTAGGTACGACAAAAGTCGTCAACTTCGTCAGTATTTTTTTTTACCAAATACAATTGAGAATAAGCATCTAACAGCCTTATCAGAAGCTTAGTACCTATGTTTAAAAATGAACGCATTCGTTTGCGATTCAGTCAATGGCTACAGAGTGAACGTTTATCGTCCCTCTCCGCCACTGAGCTTAGGCATATCGCTGCGATAGTGCCTATCCGCCGGCCGGCATTGCCGTTGCGTAACTGAAGTGCTTTCGTAGGCACGGGGATTCTGGTTAGTAACTGGTGAATACGGGAACTACACCGATGGAGGCCCGTTCTCAGGTCAAGTGCTTGTGCAGTAGCCCTGCTTTAGAAAATACTCCTGTCATCTTGTAGTAACCGTATATGATCATTCTCAGGAGGCACCGTTGTAGTCCATCGTCTTCAATACGTTAAGGTTACAATTATTTTGTCCCTTCGTTCTTTCGCCAATCTTATGATCATTATTTCGGCCAACCACCAAACTTTGAGACGGCTACGTAATGTAATTTAAAACTAAAGTATTGTAATTGGCTCCTTGCTTAATTCAATAATCAAAACATAATGTCTGAAATCGTTTAACAACAAAAATATGCTACTCGTAAGTACAATTTTGATTGTGTTGTCGAGGATTCTCAAAAACCACCAGTTTATACAGATACACCCCACCTGTACGTTTATACATAATATAATGTCCTGGTTTTAGGAATCTTATAAGTAACTACCCCTGGTCATAAAATGATCAGACTTTATTTGATGAAATGGCAATTTTGTTTTAAAGTAAGTTGCAGTGCAGTAATCTAAACTGAAAAAAAAAACAGGTCTATATTTATGGCATTGTCTTTGGGCCAATAAGGAAAATACAATTTTCCTGTATTGAACATGGTTAAAAGCATAACATCCTTATTATTACGTCGCCATTGCGAGGTATCGTAACCCAATTGTTTTGAATGCAAATTTGAAACTTAATTTAACAGAATTTAGTAAGATAATTGGGCTTCACTAATAAAGGCGCTACAGGTGTTTACAGAGTAAGCAAAAGTTTAGATTTTCAAACTATGTACTCTCATTTTGTTACTTTAGTAGTTATTAATAATAATGCTATCTTAGCTATTAGAACAAGTCGTATCAGACATCGGCGTTCGATTAAAGAAATCAGGCTAATGTAGGAAGGATCATTCATCATCATCATCAGCCCCATATACGTCCCCACTGCTGGGGCACGAGCCTACCCTAAACTAGGGCGATAAGGTCTCAGTCAACCACGCTGGCCAAATGCGGGTTGGTCGACGTTGGGGAAGTGGTGGTTGGAAGGATCATTGTTTGTTACAAATTCATCTGAATAATATGTTCAGGAAATTTAAATTTTAATAGTAAAATTTTTAAACCTAGGTAGACGTCACCAATGTATGCATCTTAAAAGTAATATCTATTTGTCGGTAGTTCTAAATAAAACCGTTTAAAAACGACGCAACTAAAGGAAATTGAATTTAGAAATTATTGGAAAAATTACGTACAATTTAATGTTCTGAGTTTCTTTGAATTAATACAACTTTCTCGTTTGAATACCGACTTACGGACGAAGGTTGCCGAGATCTATTTTCGTACCGCACCATAATTATTTACTTCTTACTTTATCGCACAGAATAAATAAAAGAACTGGGTACTGGTTTTGATGGGAACGATCGTAACATATTTTTCTCTGGCTACTCATTGAACTTCGATGTTTGTACCTTTTTTCAGAGGGCCTAACCGGCTTCAAGACTAGTGGTTCCGTCAATTTCTAGTAGCCATTATACTTGTATTGGTCTAATGTAATACTACCTCTGAATAAAGGACGATTTGCTTAGAAAATAATATAAATAATAACTGCAGCGAATGTTATTAGAATATACTTACATGTAATTGAAAAATCTAAACGATTATTCTATCTCTATTTGGTTTCCCTCTTTGCTGATTCTACGACCAGCCTTTTATTGATCAAATCTGCATTCTTAAGGGATTTGTATTGAAATTTTGTTTAACAATCTCTAACAAAATCTATATCTTTGCCTATTGAAAAATAAGTATGCGCATTGCGAACACGGTTTTAATAACAACCGCGATTACTGCGCTTCACTCATCGTCATGGCGGCTTGCATTCGTGACGAATCGCAAATCTCATTCGAGAGTAGGGCTGCCTTGCATTCCGAGACATGACGATTCTCAGCGATAAGTGAATAATGTGTGACATTATTTAGTTCTGAACGATTGTCGGTGCGATGTAGCGACGACTGAGCTCGGCGTTCCCGTCACGCGGATTGAGTCTTGAAAATATTGTGCTCCTTTATCCACACTGGAAGCAGCATAGTCTCTTTTGATAGTAGAATTAGATAATAGAACATGTTGATAGAGATTTTAAGATGTTTCTCGGAAGAACGTAAATATTGAAAATTTCATTTGGTTTTTTTTTGTTCTACTGATTTACTACGATAATGGTTTGGATGTAACTTTGTTATCATCATCTAGGGAGCGGACGGTCCACCCCTAACATCTACACATCACGCGTCACTTTGAGAGAGATTTCCTTCACTAGTGTCGCCAGTGTTTGGACTATTTTGACCATCAATGTCAGCCCTGGTCCGCTAAAACTTTAGGTTATATAACACCGTGGCCCAGGGCATATCGCGAATCGGCATTAGCTTCAAGCCACGTGTACCTTATCGACTGGCGTGTGATCGTTTCGATACGTTGCCATAAAACATTCCATAAACTTACGCCTAGTACACGGAGACATTCGCGCCAACTGAATTGCTAGAAGTAGTATTTTATCAACTTAGAGCGTTCATTGGGCATTTATTAGCAATTATAGCTAAGGTTTAATTGAATATTCGTAGGGCCGTTCGTGGGTAATGTTGTATCTAATTGTGTGTACGTTTTGATTCAAGAGTTATAAGTTGTTGGTTAAACTCCGGCAAACTGTCTTGTTATCTCCCTTCATTTAACCAATTAAATTTATCGATTATCAAATCTATGATCTGAGAACCTTAAGAATTAACCACAACATGTGTTGAAGAAAACCACCGTAAGGATGGAACTGCTCTTGAGCGTTTTTCCATGTACAGGAAAAAAACTAGGAGCATTAATAGTAAGCTAAAATTGTATAGGTATGAACAATCTTTAATGTCGCAATCGATTTGCCAAGTCGTTCATTAGGTAATTACCCGACTGCAAATACTTTCGCCAGCAATAAAGTTGTTTTTAAAAGCCACACGTAGCAATATATCTGTTGTTGTTTTAGCCGTGCGGTTGCTGGTAAACAAGTCTTGCATCTTGTATTTTAACTGCAGTATAGATAATAAGGCGTGCACTTGGCACATTCATCCAGATATATGCAGCTAGTGACGTCGTCTAGGAACTGGTCTTAGTTAGAACTAACTAAACAACTAACTATTCTATTGAAAACGGGACATAATGTACAAGTGTTCCTTTCATATGCAAAGATTTGTTTACCACAAATATTATTATCGTGTTGCTTGGGTAGTTGTGAATTGATATTAAAATTTCTGCTTTAAGTTATCAGATATACGGTTGACACAAAATATTGCTGCTTACTTTTGACAGCTATTCATTATCAAGTATTTATTTAGTTATCCAACTAACCATAAAATTGGTAATGTATGAATATGTCCAGTTATATCTGTGCTTATGCTCAATGTGTTTATGTGCTAACTTGAACACTCTAAACAAAGCTTTTCTTTTCTTGTTATACTTAAAAATTGTTTACTTATTGAACTGTTTAAGTTGGTGCTAAGTGATATTGTGATTATATAATAGAATGGGTTTGTCGTGCGTTCGATCGTAAAGCCACGATAAAGACGATTAAGAGATAAAGATTACACATTTATTGTAGTGCACTGAGTGTTGTGAATCGCGTCTAGATTATTGAATTTGGAATCGATAGCCTCCTGAAGTCTGTTTAAGTTCTTAAGGAAATTGTTATCTTCCTGGAATCCACAGGAAGCCTAATTGGCACCATACGAAATTGCATGGATAGTAATTGCATTTAATAAAGATAGTATTGAATTTCTTTAGAAGTTATTGTAATGTACGTAGGTAGTAGTATAAGTTAAATAATTATGAAGAACGCTTCGCTAAGTAACTATGATTACTGTATTAATAACCCCAACAATAATAGACTTCTGCTAGCTAACTGTTACCTTCTATAGCATATAGGCTCCCCCTGAAAGTGGAGCCAATATGTAAAAATTTTATAAAAAAGCTAATTAAGCAGTAATAGCAGATATTGTATGTATTATTCAGTAATGTTTAGTTTGTTCAACTCTTGCGCATAACCGGCCGCGTCTTTACGCCGCTCGCGCATGCGTAGAAGGCGAGGCGGAAGTGAGCTGGTGTTGAGGGGAACTCGGCGTCATTTTAAAGTACCGTTCTCTTGTGTACACAACCTTTGATTCCCTTACGAGTAGTAAGTAATTTCGCAGACAAGAAGACAAGTAAGTCACGAAAATTAAGAGAAAATAAGTTCCGCTGACAGGTAAGAAGTGGATCTTATCTTATTGTATTGGTACCAAAATACATATTGGTTTAATTTAGGTACTATTATTATTAACCTATCTTTTTCTAGCGCTTTACTCGTGTCAAAGATACGGAATTTTCTGACTGTGACCGATATGCGACTTTAGATTTTGAACCTAGTAGAGAACCACAGAAACTTGTGACTACAGTTCTTAACAATTTACTTCTTGTCTTCTTGTTGTTGCAATCACTTGACGAAAATCAACATTCCCGTTGCCCCAAATACATTTTTTCATTGATAGAAATCAAACCGGCAAAAACTGACGTTGCGCGGTTCCGCGCGAACGGCTGCGCTGGCGCAGTGCTATAACAGCTAGTGAATCATAACATAACTGAGTTATGTGTACACGCGCTTTTGAAACGGGAAAACGGCTATCCGTGAAAAACTCCGAGTTGCTTCCCGGGTTTCTTCTATCTAACTCTGATTCTGGTGGTACTAACCTAATGTACCGCAACCGCGTTTATACTGTTGCATACCTAATCAGTGTTGCTTACCTAAAGACTGTAGAACCACAGAGTTTCTTCTCAGGCAGGCTTATTATTACTCTTTGTATAAAGACAGCGCTATCTCAGTGTGTTTTCAATATAAATTTAGTCTTGATTTGACTATACATACCTAGGTTTCTCGTAAGTTGACATAAAATTGGTTAAGTGGTTATGTCAAGACGAAAGATGTTTAATCTTGATTAATATCAGGATAATCATTCTCCTTCATTCATTTCCTATTATCACCGTATGACAGTCTACTAGAGACCTACGTGGTCAGGAAATTTGTCATCTATCGGATCTGCAACGATAGATTCAATAGCAAAGTCAAATAAAAACAGCTCGCAATCGCAACATTACCACATTATGTAAAGGCTACATGCTACACTCTTGTAAGCTTAAAGTTCTGCACCTCATTGCTACCGTTCTATTTTCTGTGTCCCAACTGTGCTACGTCGTCCCACACAATGTCCCGGCCCACGCGAACTGCACCAGGGATGGGGTATATAGGTCGTTCAGTTGGTGCCCCCATTAAACCCCTATCTAGTAGGATACGCTATCCCAAACCTAGTAATAATAGGCTTTATTGATTGGATCTTTTGGTTTTAATTTGTATTGGAGTATTTCTATTGTATTGGAATAAGGTTTAAAATAGTACAATTTTAGTGATAGAAAATTTTATCGATTTTGATGTATGAAACCTGTCCAGACATCCAAAAGGTGGGACACTATTTTTCGTCTCATAATAAACGATAAGACGACACGTAAATAAGCAATCGAAATAAAAACCACTTGGTAGTCAGTAAGACACTGTAATTGTTTTTCTATGTGAGACAAATATATTTTTATTTATTAGTTTATTCAAAATCCACAGCTTTTAAATAATAAATTACAGATAATCTTCTAAATCATAAAGCAAATGACGGATTTTATATACATAGTTATACATATTATATTGTTCTATGCAATGATTCTTTATGCTTGTATTACATATAAGTAGCAAATAAACAAACGAGTTAACTGGTGACTGGTGTCCTCAAACGTCCAGTTCGTGAGGACACCAAGTGACCCAGAGCGATGCGACCCTAATCGCGCCAGACACGCGACCTCACCCCGCCTGCGCCCGACAGCCAGGCTCAGACAAGGACTAGACATCCTACTAATATCGTAAATGAGAAAGTTTGTATGTATATTCGTTACTTTTTCACGCAAAACCTACTGAACGGATGTTAATGAAGGTTTACAGATGTAAAGCTTGTGTATCAAAGTGACACATAGGCTATTCATAAAGATATCTGAGTAATATTATAAATGCGTGAGGTTGTATGTGTGGATGGAAGTATTTTACGTAGGTATATATGTTACTCTTCCACGCAAACACTAATAGAACTTATTTTTATGAGACTTCACAAGATAATTTCTTACATTATCATAATTAATAACACACTCAGACTACAATTCATAGAAATATATTGTTCAAAATATTACGATAAATGTCAAGAATGTCAAAAAAGAGCTGTCATCTGCAAGTTATCCCAGCGTGCGCTTCATAAAGTGTTTGAGATACACCTTTACCATTTGTTATTAAAATTTATGTTTATCTTAAATAGTCCCAAAAAACGTCCGACATACACTTATTTATTATCCGTGTACAAAGTCGTATGCGGCCGCTTGTTCAATATGAAGCTATACATAAGCTCCGACCACGTGTTGATTGCCAGAGGTCGTTCAGATCGTCAGAACTTTTTGACGTCACACGTTCACCTTGTTCCATTATGTCGGTGTACGTTTCTCCAATATCCAGGATAAGCCAGGGTTCATTAGGCTTGATTGCGATCTGATCTCTACGATCTTTTCTCATTAATGTTGATATTTTTTTCTTATCAATGTTGATGAAACAAACATTAATTAGTTGGTGTGCTAAACCAAAATGGAGTTCAGACCCCAAAAGTTATATTATGTAGACCAACTTAATTATATTTAATAATTAAGTTATTATTAATTACATATTGTTACTGAGAACCTGAATGTGACTGCATGAAATTTGTCCACTAGAGAAATGAACGAGTACCTTTCGAAATTAACTAAATAATCTATTTTATTGTTTTTTAATGCAGTACCTTGTAGTCTGATGCTCAGGCGCCTGTTTATAATTTATGATCGTTTGGAATTTCCATACGTTGGTTTACAAATGATCGTAAGACAGTTTTCCTGTCATATCCAGTTTCGAGGAACAATTTTAAATTAACAGGGAAAATCTTGGCTTTGTTTACACTTATGGCTTTGTTATTCATTCATCTTGAACAATATAGTGTAGAAATTTTTATAACTGTCCCTAAAGGTTAGTTTATGTTTTGCGATATGAGTATTAATGAAAAAAATATTTATATAGGGCGTCGCAGTTATTTCCCACATTAGATACAGTATTTCCACTAAATGTGAAACATTGACGCTGTCTAGAAGTCTCAGATTTTCATTGATATGCCGCGGTTTCGCACGCAAACGCCATTTTCTTCTTGAATGCAAGTCTAGTGTAGTAATTTCTCATTGTGCGTGCGTCTGATTCGGAATGCACAAATGCACGGTCAAACGTGCATCTACCGATTATAGGATAAGCACGCAATACATTTGTAACCAATCAATAACTTGAATGTTTTCACTAATAAATCTGCTGATGTTTTAGACTTATTGCGTGCGGTGCAGTCAGGTACCAGGCCAAAGTCCATTGATTTTGCATCTGGTTTTATTTTTAACTCTGGGTGGCACAAAAAATAACGCAAATGTATCAATGTGTTACGTCTGTTGTAGTTTGTATGCATTTGAACACTTACATTATGTTTAATAGTATCTAGCTACTGCATTTTGGTGTTTGTTCTTCGCAGCACAGTGTCATGTTATTATACGAGTGTAATGGGATGTACATTACTATTATTGATAGTATCCTTTGTGTAATACATTATGTACTAGAAATGGACGTCGCACTCATCAATCGAAAGTCTCCTTGCTTAGATTTGATATAATTAATTCAATAGTTGCATCTTTCACTGCCCGTGACGTAAAAGCCCTTATCATAAAAAAATATTATCTGCAAGTTAAGTCCTCTAGCCCACGTCATTGCGGGCCACTTGAAAGCCGCCTATCGATTTGGAGCTCTATGTGTTTGTGATAAGGGTGACAATGGGGGTGCGGCGAGTGACCGACATGACATAATTCTTAAAGGCACGATAAACGGTGTCGCCGATCGCTTGGGTTAAGATCTGGGGCGAGTGGCGACCGTTCGTATGCGCTCTTATTGCGCAATGCACAGGGCTTGCGCTGCTAGATGTAGCTGTAGACGCATAGTACTTCAATGGTCAATGAATAGGCAATAAATACCGTAGTGTAGTCATGATGCAGCAGTCTTTGTTACTCTGTCTACTTGAGGTCTACTGTGCGGGAATCGTCGTGACATCGACATAGAAAAAAAATTACAATAAGCGATGCTAATAGTTAGTCAACTATTGAGTATAGGTAGTCATACTCGAGTGATTTGCTGGCTAAATAACTTCCAACGACTTGAACTCTGTGCAAAGGTGGAAAGTGATTTTTCTTCGGAAATTACGAGCAGTAACTTCCGAATTGCAATAGATAACACTTTAGGCTGAAAAGTTAAGATCATGTACATATAAAATACAATTAAAAAGATATCTAATACGCTTTTTTCTACATGCAAATAGTTTAAAAATTATATTAAAGATGTAAACGCCCAGCTTATCCTGAAATAAGTTATTTTAATCTTCGTCAGCCTGTTATCGTAAGTACTCTTATCAGTCGTTGTTGTCTTTTACTAACAAATCCCACGCTGTTTCGGAGTGTTGTAGATATCAAACATGCCGATATCAATGGACGCTACAGAATAATCAAGATACCTAATTATGAACAAAAAATAACTTTAATGATGCACGTATGGGATAAATCGATGAACTCTGTTTTGCATGTTTTAATGCAAGTTTTTATTGATTGGAAGATAATCGAGGTGTTGTTGTTTTAAAATTCTTTAATTCGATATCGACTGTAACGTTATTGTGCCAATAAGTAATACGATTCATTTGTTGACAACTTGAAATTTAAAAAAATATTACAATGTCTTTAAAACAATGATAACCCGTCACGTGCAAGTCCGGCTCGCACTTGCCCCGTTTTTTATTGTTAACCATCAACGATCTTGGTTAAGTAGCCAGTTTTATTACTCTGCACTTGTGGTTTGCTGCCTTTATGGTCCGTGAGAGCCAGCCCTAAGACGAATAGAGGTCAAAATCGCGCAACCGTCAACCGGTAGACTAGTCTACCGGAATGCACTGCCTTCATTATAAATTGCAGCATTCTTGGTGACTAAAGGATACAATCGCTCAACCATCAGGTTTTAAGGGATATCCTATTTGGGTATGATCACGTCATTTTATCCTACAGGTGGTAAGCAAAAAGTTGTTTGTGCTTTAAGGCGATTGTCAATTGTATTATTTGTATGGATTACAAGTATCCTGTTTACAATTAAAGCTTTGAATGTGTCAGTATCCGTATTCCTTATTGTTATCGACTGGTCTTTAAAACCTCCACGGTTTTCAACGCATGCATAATAAATGTGGTAATGATTAAAAAGTAAGTTGGTTTTGTTACAATTGTCTCTGGCGCCATGGAACGCTTTAATTAGCGCATGCGTTATTGTATGTATGTATGTACATTACATATTATGTTATGTGTGATTAAAATTATCTTCATACAGACTTGAGGTTATCCTGTGATTACATTATGAAGAACAAGGTTGGTCGTGTCTGGTTATACAGGTTGTTTGGTCAGTATCCAATTTTTTAACCTAGTATCTATATTCAATACTTATTTTTGCACACTAAATGATTACATTACATAACAAAACTATCCAAATGAATTTCGTGAAAATAAACGCACCTTAAAAATAGATAATATCAAAATTACAGATTTATGAATACATATCTAAACCGGGGATAACAAGATGCTGAATGAATTAATGGGTTCCTATATCTTATAAATAAAAATGAATTGCTGTTCGTTAGTCTGACTAAAACTCGAGAACGCCCGGACCGATTTCGGTAAATTTGGTTTTAAAATGTTCGTCGTAGGAAGTCCAGGGAAGGTTTCAATGAGAAAATATAGAAAAATAATCAGTATCGGCGGTATGAAATTCGCCGGGACAACTAGTCGTTAATAAATGCCTAGAAAATTGTAAACTTCTGACCATCAATTCAGCCTGTATAGTTATTATTACATCGATATATCGATACTTCTTACAATTAGGTATAAACCTTCTGCTCATAATATTTTTCCTCAATTCGCATCTGCGGGATCTGATCATTGAATTATCAGTTTGCATTAAACGTGACTGACATAGCAAAATGTATAGACAGCGGTTGTATAGTAAGATCCTTTTATGTTTCCTTGTCTACTTTATCTAGCATCTAAAGGTCTTATGACCTAGTAGATGTTACCTGGAACCTATAACGTTGAGGTGATCTTACCTAGTTCTTTTAGTTTGTGAGACCAAGTACGTAATGCAAAACAATACCTCTTCTTGTAATGACAGTATTCTGTTTGTGTACATATATCTATCAAATAAATAAAACATAAATTTAATTTCTTTTATCGACTGCTAACGTTATCACTGCGGGATCGAATCAGAAATGAGGCGATCCGTCAGAGAACCAAAGTCATCGACATAGCTCATCGCATTAGTAAGCTGAAGTGGCAGTGGGCTGGCCACATCAGCCGTAGAACCGACGACCGATGGGGTAGACGAGTTCTGGAGTGGATACCGCGTCTCGGCAAACGTAGTGTAGGACGCCCGCAGGCCAGGTGGTGTGACGATCTGCGCAGGACGGCTGGTAGGAGCTGGATGCGAGTGGCCGAGGAGAGAGAGAAGTGGCGTGCATTTGGGGAGGCCTATGTCCAGCAGTGGACTGTAATGGGCTGATGATGATGATGATGATGACTGCTAAAGTTGAAGGAAAAACAGACAATTACAAACCGATTGGATTAATGTGAAAACACAGTAGGTAGCCAGCGTTCGAAGTAAGTTAATTACGTGTATTTGGCATACAATAATTAGCGTAAAAGAGTATAAAACGCTTTTAGGTACATATTTGTGTTGTTTTGTTCCTGACCGTACCTAGCATCCCCCTTTTCAGATTAAGTGATCATGTAGTATAAAGCTGAGCTCGATTTTTAGACCAAAGTGTAATTCATACTTAAGCGAGGTCTTGAATATCCCCCTGGACCCTGATCCAATTTCATACCGGTTTCTCTGTCGCTCAGCGCAAAAAAACCTTCACATTTTGATGAATAAAGCGGACAGCTTACAAACCACTCCCGTGTAAATACTCGTAGGTAAAACATTTTGCACTTATACCTATACTTTAACATATAACTACTCTTTTTCAATTCAGTTCAATATTTTTGAGAACTTTACAACAGATATCTAAAATGGCTGAACTAATTTAGTCAATGATACAAAATCTCGAATAGATGACTAACCTCCCTTCCCTGCCCTGACCGAAAAACTCGGTCAAGCGAAGGATACAAACATAATCCTTGAGGAAGTTTCAAAATGGAAACCGGGAATTAGTTAACCATTCATTGGTCACGTCGGATTATTGGTCGGCGGCGTGCGCCCGCGCAGCCCAGCCAACCAGCGCGCTCGATAGAACAATGCCGAAACTCGAAAAGCAATGCTAGGAAACACACTAATGGTGGTTTTCCGGCATTATAAAATTGGAAAGCCCGTTTGGTCCGAAGGCCGCTGTACTATATCTGATGTTGATGTACAACCTATTTATTTTGCACATTATGTTTAACAAATTTTTGGTAATTTTTGACAATAGGTCACCAATCACTGTTAAACTTCTGTATTTGACATAAAATCTGTATTAAAACCTTTAAAGATGTTATTTTGTAGTATACATTTATTTATTTTATCATACAAGGATGGACAGTGTATTCAATAACTTCAATTGAAAATGAAAAGAAATATCAGATCAAAGAAAAACATCTTACAATCATTTATCTCCACGATCTAATCTGTCGTTTCGTACAAAGAAAGCTTTCATAGAAATTGGCCAGGTGCCTAATTAACGTCGAAAATCAAAAGAAACAAACGTGTTCTCACAGACAGCGTGGTACCATCTCGACTCTCACGAGAATGGCCATCAGCCATCATGGCCATGCTGCGGAGCCGGCTTGGGCCGCGACCGGTAACTATACCGTTACCTCACCTGAAATATTTGAGACGGCTAACTATTGCTATGGCCCGGCTTCACAACGTTTTTATTTCTATGCTCGTTGAACAGCGATGGATTGGGAGAATGTACCAAATTGCTCTTAGTACCGTTTATTATATGTAAGTAAAAACTTATTACCAGTTAGCGACAGTTAAGCGTCGATGGAAATTACCGTGAGAAAACTATTCAAATATAATACACGACTGAATACACATTCAGTTAAGTCACACAACTTTGATCTCAATTGTTCCAATTTCATTACTGGATTACATTTATATTACATTACTTTATTTTTTTTATTATGTGTTGTTACTGGAATTATTACATTAGTATTAACGTTGTTTTTTTAAAAGCTTTTACTTGTCCAATACAGGCACAATAAACAACCGACCCATGAAATTGTTTCGCTAATAAAATTAACGGTTGAAACTAAAAGTTATGACTAAATATTAAATCATCAAAACAATCACAATGAATAGCTAATTGTATTGCTATTGTTTGTTTTTTTGCCATGAGAGTGGTTAATGACTACCGTTTAATATGTGAGGAATGAATGATAATGGATTTATATATTACAAACAGTATCTAGTTCATGGATTCGTGATTTGTGTTTTCTGTTTTATTTATGTTTCGATTGAAATATGCAGATTGTTCAGTAATATGGTATAGTATTTGTAAGTTGTTAATACATTTAGGTACATATTATGTCTATAACATCTATACGTACAGTAAAATATTCGTATTTAAACATACACGGTCAAAGTTATTAGCGTTCCTAGGGCCTTTGCAGACGTAGTCGCTTAAAATCAAAGAAATGTTCGTTTGCAAAACGAAATTACAGAAAATCGGTGCGAAATCTTGCCCTTATTACCGATACAAAAACGCAATCTGTTGTCAAAGCAAGCATTATCTTAAGTGGGCAGTGTACCGTGAGTGTTGTTTATTATATTGTGGCTAACAAGCATTCAGAGATTTTCCTACGCACCCGAGCATGCCCTTACCAGATGGTGAATGAACTTTCCGCTGTTTATAATAGAATAGAATGAGCTTTATTAGGATTGATGACACCATATCTTAATGCATTACAAACAATAAACGTTAAACGTTTGAAAACTTTGAGGAGATCATCATTAAAGCTCGTTTAATTTGTGACATTTTCCGTCTCTACCTTTAGTTGTCTAGTAAAGTTTAGCTCTTCCGGTAATTCAAAATAGTTGACAGACTTACTTTTGGACGGATATTTTATTCAAGACCAGAAATATAAGTTAAAAAAAGCTTTAATACTTACAAATTCGTGAACATATTGGGCGCGGCGTGTGCTATCTGTTGAAGAGAAAAGTGCTTCCAAAATAAACATGTTCGCCTTCAGGCATTGCTACATTGACCTTTTCGTGCTGATGAATTACTTAGTATGGCGTTGTAATGGCATAGCGGTACACCCGGCAAAAAAACCTTCGGCCGTTCGCCGATCGCCGCCGATATGTGCAAGTCAATGACTCTATTAAATTAAAAAGCGTTTTGTTACCATCACGTTTTGATCTCATTGTCGGCTCCCAGCAACTAACAACCCAATTTGCACCGTAACCTTTGGCGACAAAGACTCTTTCAGATCGATTAATCGCCGTTCTTTGGCCTGGATTTGCTTGATTTCTTCAAAGGAAAAGCGAGTCATCGCTTCAGACAGGGAAATAGTTGTCTATTTGTAAAATAAATCTAGTCTAAATGTCGATGTTGCGAAGAATTGCGAACGACTTAAAGTTCTACGCGTGTAGATTGTAAATGAACACTTTTGTTCCTTTTGTTTTAGGTACTACTATTCATGTAAGTTAATGAATCGTGGGTACAACTAGGTGTTAAAACATTACACAGTCCGATAACGGTTAAAAAATAAGAAATGTATCGCCGAACAAAAAGATAAACTAGAAGCATCCCGGAGATCTAGCGTTAAGCCGGAAGTATCTTGTATTAAACCGATCGGGAAGTTCACCAAGAGAACATCATCTATTAAATCGGAAATATCTTGCAACTGCTAGTTTGAACCGAACTGGTGTTTAGACTGCTATATCTAAGCCCAGTAATAATGGATTTCAACGCCACAGGATCCACAGGAATGTCGGTCCTTCGATAGGAATTTCGGTTATTAACTTTCAAATGAGGAACATTTTCTCTCGATTAATCATCGTTTGTGGTTGTGGCTTTTGTTTACTTGGAAAAAAACGGGTCGTTTTTGCCACATTTATAAATTGCTAGGGAAATTGAATTCTGGTTAAAGGCGCATGAAGGTAAATAAATCATTTGTTTTGATAGGTAACGCGAACAAAAATACTAATAAAAATGTAAGTGTCTTCAACTACTGTAGCAACGATCTGATTGCAGACTCTTTTTCTGTCTGTAGATATGTATCTTATCTTAGTAAAGGGATGGACAAAACTATTACGTACATTGTGTACGATTACGAAGGAGACCTGACATAAATGGACGGACATCATTCAAGTTTCTTTAATCTTGTGGTAATTTTAGTGTAATTCATAACTTAATAAGAGCTTTCATATAGAGATAAACCAGTACTTACGACAGTCAATTAAGTTTATCATCCCATCTTGGTCTGCGTGTGAATCACTTTAACATCGACCTCCCTGCCATGTAAAAGTACAGAAAACCATAAAAATAGTCAACAAGTGATGTTGTTCCTTGCTTCTACGAAATATAAACTAAACAAAAATATCTATATTCTATCACTGTCAAACTTACTTAAAATATGAGTATTAACAGTCAGTAGTCATAATGCATATCAGCATAGGTATTGTGCTAATCATATTTTCGCTAGCACCGGATGTAGGTAAATGATCGTTGCATAGATGTTTTTGAACAAGTACAATTTATAAGACATTTATTCGAAAAATATTTGTGTATTGATGAATCGACGTTAGAGAGTAACGTTTTTGACAAATAATGCATTATGAGTATACCAAAACATGTAAGTACGTATGCATTTACTTTTTTGCTGACGGTACGTCATTACAGATTTGTCCAGGTCAGGAGGTTACACGTGAAGTAAAATTGATTGATTTTATCGTTTATCGTGTCTTTTATTTCATTGGAAAGTTATTTCTAGGCTTTAAAAATCGATGTTAGGCATCAAAAAGTGTTATAGATATCTTCTTTCAGATAAAAACTTTCTGGAAACGAAAATATTAGAAGAATTATGTTAAAAGCCTTTCTACTTCGTTTAATAATGTAGGAGCGGTGTCCTCGGAAAAACATAAGCCGACTTTCAAACGAATAAACCGAACATTGATGAAATATTAATACCATCGATGACACATTTTGACATAAAAAATCAATACTCTTTTGTTTTACCTAAATTTGCCATTGTACTGGACACGATTAAGTAAATTAGTTTTATATTTATATACACGTCCAGCCTGTTACTCCATCAACAAATTTGCATAACAGGAATGGCGTTCTTCTGACATTTCGAATGTTATACCTAAAGCTAGATATCGCGCCACATTTTCCGCATATTATGTGACCAACTATAGTTGTATGTCAAGGTCTGTAGACTTAGATTGCACTAGTCCGAGCTGGATATCATTATTCTTTATGGCTACTGTGTCTGGTGAAATGAAAGAAAATCTTCGTTTGATGAATCAATATCATATTAGCAAGAATAAGAGGAGTATTACTTTTGCAGCATAACGATACAAATCGGAAAGCAAGATATGTCGTCTTTGCAAAATAAAATGATATCTGTAACACAAGTGCTTACGCTACTTACCACGGGATCAATGTATGTGATGTTGTGTAATTTTTTTTTTAATTTTTGTGTAAAAGACGTCTGTATTGAAAGTAGCATGTCAGTTACGCCTGAAAAGCCATTACAAATCAATCACCGACAATAAACGAGTACTCCAACACAATTCCTATCATAACAAACATAGGTAGTTCACTATCTTTATTGTTGTTATAAATTATCTTTATAGTACACATGTCGTCAAAATTACGATTGTTAGGTAGCGAAAAGGTCTTTAAATATTATTATCAGCTATCGTTAAACTATTGCGGCTTGTATCGTTTCTATATTCGCAACATTGTATCAGTTCGTCGTAATTTCTTCTTGTTATAGTACGTTTTCCCGTTTCTATCAGTATGTTGGACCGAGATTTAGCTACTATTAGTTAGAGAGCGATTGTCGTCCGACCTCAAAAACCCAATAGAATATACCTGTAATCAAATTGCTTTTTATGTGACATTCAGACGAATAGCTTGGCTTCTGTATAATAACTTGAGGTTTAGTGTTAACTCCGGTATAAATGTCGACTGCATCGATTCAAAACTGAGTTATGAGATAGGGCTGTGGGGTGGTGGGAATAAAGTAAGTTGTTAAAATGTTATGGGCGTGATGGGAATCTAGTAAGTTGTTAAGATCTTATGGGCGGTTATAGCTTGCAGTTAATGTTATGATGATGCCAGATAATGCAGTCTTCTACTTCCGTGTTCAGATAATTAAGATCGGTCAAGGTTGTTAAGACGGGGGATAAAGCGAAACCGGCTGCCTTTCTTCAGATTATATTGTAATTAATAAAATTTTAGTGTTCAGTACTTCCCCGCTATGAGAGTGTTATTGAATGGAACGACTGCTATGTAGATGACGATAATTTATTTAATAGTTAATTGTCTTCCAATGTTCTAATATAGCCCTTAATCTTAATACGTCGTTAAATTATTTTATCATTATAATGTTGCTGCATTATAATTTATCCACGATTTATGTGAGCTTTCTGATGTCTAACCTCTGCTTTGATTACCTGATGGAGTCGTAAAAGCTATTCCTTGGCGTAGCTTTTAAAAAAGTAATTCCGAAAAAAAAACCTTAGACCTTAAACGTTGCATGATGGATGTTTTATTTTGGGAATAGCCGATCGGGTCCGCGATGGGCGAGTGGGCGCGGTCGCCGCGTGTAGACCCGACCTAACGGCACTGCACTGGAATGCAGGTGGTATGCAACAGGTGGCCGGACCACTCGGCCGAGCCATTCATTCGTACAGACGTCGCGCGGATACGGCATCGAATCACTCGTGCGCCGTAGAAACCCCCGCATAGATAAGATTGTGTGCACTCACTCACATGCACTATGATTGTTTTAGCACGCTAGGAATGACTGTTTTTCACCGCTTTGTATGACCTCATTCCTCCCTGCCTATTCCTGGTGCAAATACTTGTTGGCCATAGTTCATTATTATGTTACATAGTGGGTTAAATAAACACACAGATTTTCACTCTATGGTGACTATATGTCTGAGTAGGTCGATATTTTTAAGACTGTTTCTACTAAAAAATTTAGCATTTGAATTGAGTGTGGTTTTTATTGAAATTTAATTAAGTATTTATGAAAATTTTGAGACATTTGAGAACACAGCGTACACATTTGCATCAATTTATAGATTTTTAATTTGAATAATATACTATCTTGAATTTTAGATTACTTTTGAATAATACAATACTCATGATTTATTTCCGACAAAATCAAACAATCGGATAAAGCGATTTGACCCCGTAATCTTAAGTACTATGTGTGTAGTATTCACGTGAGTAATATTTTCAAAATGTGTTTATTTGTAAAACATTAACGCTCAAATTTGATGGAGATATTTCATCAGTAGCTTAAATGATTTCATCATAGATAACCATAGATAACAGGTAGATAAGGAGATTATGAATTTTACTACCATCCTGACTGTAATTCAGAGTATATATTTAAGTAAAGCAGTAACCATAAATATGATATCAACCTAAATATCTCAGTTTAGGATTCCTTTTTATTTTCTTACATTGATTGTGTCTGTTGTGTTAACTTAACTTTCGTAAGTTCGTAATTATATTACGAAGACTAAACCAAATTACGGAAGAAGTTATGTTTCCTTGAAACCATAAACTTTGCGCTACGACATCCCGTTTGCAACATTTCCGAATGTCATAGGAACAGGCCATGCAAACCGATAGGGTGTCCATGTACACGTAAATACTGAGATATGTAAATACTCGTACAAAAGGGTGAGAGCCACCCGCTCCCCCGTAAGTCCGGTGATGATGACTAGGCTACCTACATTGACCTGCTCATTATAATTTTATCCTGCCTACTTTGTATCACGCATTAGGTAATTAATTACCTTTTCGTTCATATTTATTCTCTTTCACGCTATTAATTAAACTGCTTGTGCTACCCGCATATTAACGTATGTGGGTGACCTTTATATTGATACCTATGAGTAGGTAAGTATTACTTCACGCGGGTCGGCTACCGTTCATAACTATTAGCAATAGCACATTTGTTAATGGCTGAAAAACTCTACATGCATTGACGTTGAATTAGCTAACACAATATTTCATGTGATTTTGAAAACCCGTCAGGCACAGCTGAGTGCACGGATTCAAAATCATAAATCAATCAATCAAAATAAGGATGCGTTTACGACGCAATAAAGCTTGAATAATTTTAACTACGTGTAAATTTAAGACGTGATTGTGTTCGCTCATTGATTGCTGACGAAGTAGATCGATATCACGAATAACCAGTAATATAACGATATTGTCTTGTTGTACGCGACATTTATGGGGGCCCTAGCGCACGTTTATACATTTTACAAGCCCGTAAAGTTTACGAGATCACTCACCCGGTTGTCAGGCAATTACCTTCCTACATTCTCATAAATGCGCTCTGGATGAGGTGACCGGTATTCGTTAGTCATATTCACGAAAAAGTACAATGCATCTACGAGATATTTTTGGAGTTATGACACGCGCTTGCATTTCCTTCGGATAAGCAGAAGTGGCTATTGTCATTGGCTAAAACAAAAACGTTTAGTCACTAATGACAACATTTTATTATTTTTGTCAATGACTAGACTAATATTTAAAATTTAAATGTAATATAGACCTTCCAGAGATAGGTTTTTTTAAAAATATCATGTGTTGTGCAATTTATGCGTAGACTATTCATTAATTGGCTATTTGTTACACAAGACTTATCATTAATCATAATTCGACAAAATAGTATAATCATTCCTAGTAAATCACGGTGAAATCATCCAAATAGGTAGAGCTCTATTTACCAAGTTTTGCAATGAAAGCGGAGGTCAGCCAAGAAAAGTTTTTATAACAACAGAAGGTTTAATATCAAATTACGCCGCGCCGCAAAAATGCAACTCGACTGTTGCAACTCGCGCATAACTCTTGCGACACAGGTCGACGACTCCTGACTTGAACAATCACAAATTGTATTGTCACCTTTTTGTGGTAGGTGCAATTTCACTAACAATCCCCTTGGATCTACTGAGACCATTGCTTCTTCTGAATATTTGTCTTGTGGATTGACCGCCACGGATGATTGGATGACTAAGTCTTGTTACTGATTGTTCTGAAGTTAATGTGTAGAGTCATCATTGTAAACTCGTAATGTGGTTTTACTTTCATTCTGTAATAAAAAGGAACTAGGTACAAAGTTATGTGCTGTCTGAAGTTTTGATAGGACGCTAACCATGATCAGACAATTCAACTTTTTTGCTGCTCTTATAGCTATAATTTATAGGATCTGCAAAAATTTCAAGGAGCTCAATTTTAAAAACTGTGTGGGCTAAGTATGTCAATGTGTGTGTATTTTAGCCAGCTTCCACGAATCTCAACAAACTTGAAGGAAGCCTATGAAATTCAACTTGTCCAACGAAAAATTTTGGCCTGTAAGGTCATTTTCTTTTTCCAACTTGAAATTATGTGGTTTGTATTTGTAAGGATTCCGTGCTGAGCGGAAAAAATGAGGGTGACATAACTACAAAGGTTTAAATTCATTTATTAATACTGTTTTCAAAACTGTGATATTAAAAGTGGCCAAGCTGGTGAATTAATTTGCGAAATACTGACAATAATTTCATTGTTTTCAAATTTTTTTCTTAATAGCAAGAGGACAAATGCTCCTTTCATGATTAAAAACACTGACGCATTTTTGATTTGTGACGGGTCAATTTTGCCCCGGCGGATGTCATGACCGGTCGTCGTTTATAAAGGACATCGGGTCGCAAGCGCATGTTCAAAGGGACAACGTGGTCTTGTGCCACCCGCATCTCCGATACTAATTAAAATTAACAGTATCAAGTTACACGCCTCTCGCGTTTATCTGCTGATAACAATTTACTAAAATCGGAAACAGAACGTCGTTTGAAAGCAATTACAAATTAGAACATGTGCCTCAGTTATTTGTTAAGTGTAAGTGTTAAAACATGTGTTGATGTGTAGAGTTTATAGATAACGAAAACATTTTCTAGACACTTGTTGTTTGAAAAGTGCTTAATAACACGATTCAAAGTTATTTTCCCTTATATACCTATACAAATTAGACTCACAGTAGAATAAAAAGCAGAATCTTTACGACAGTATCGAATAATAAAGAAGGTTCCTTCATTTAATGACGTAGTTAGAAGGTTAAGTCTAAGTCCGTCTTAGCTACTCCTCTAAATTCGCCACTGAATAGAGACGTATATACTTTTGCTGCTGGCGATTCGTCGAATCCAAGAAACTCATTTGGAAAATCGACTTCGTATTACACGTGTCAAGAACCGGAACGACAAATAAAATGAAACACAAATCAAAGAACCTTTCTCATTCGAGCGTCGCCTGAACGGAACAGCCGAATGACATTAATCGTCCAATCGGAACGTAAAGACTTCACAGATTACGTGTTGGTGATAAAGAAATAACGTTTGAAGCTGCCGAAATTGGGCTTTCATATAATTCTGTGCTTTTATTGTACTCACTACAATCGATCTATTTATAAATATAGTATTTTCCAGGTTATAAGAGTACTTACGTCTTGGTAGAGTCAAACAAAAAGGAAAATATTATGAATAAAGTCATTACCTACTATCTAAGAGCATCGTTCTTCCCTGTGGAGAAAAACATGTTTCTAGAAAGAAATTAAAGTCTCCTTTTTTTGAAGTCAGTTAAAAGTATACCGTTTTTGAAAGTGAATAGCTGTTATGCCATAGCGAAATATGAGTCCATTTATCCATTCAAGCGTATTTGTGATTGTCTAACGGTTTTAGAGGAGAGTGCTGATGCGTTTACTTTGAAATATGTATTACTATTAATTCAAAGTTCTCTCTAACCACGGGCTTAACCTAACTCCGGTATTCGTTTACTTTTTTCAAAGCCTAGCGGCGGAAATGTTCCGCTATCGCACGATAACACTTTTTTATGCTAATTGTTCTTACTTTTAATTTTCCGTCGCATTTTCTTTTGTCGTTCTTTTTATACAACGATACGGGAAGGAAATTGTTCCATCCTTGCCGATGTGTTTTGACAACATAATGAATTATTGAAATGGTACTATCTCAAGGCTATTAAAAGACATATTTTATTTTATTTATAACAATGTTTTTTTTTCTTTTCCAGGTAAGTTTCCCGTCTACTCATCTTGATTCTAATTATTCAACGTGTAAGTTTTTTTCATCTTACATTTCTACAAACTGCATACAGGTAAGATTCCTAGCAAAAAATATAACTTAATAACATTAGAAAAATTACAAGCTGACATTACTCTTCAAAAAATATACAATATGAACTTTTTTCTCCAAATGTTTCAAAACGTATTGATTTATGAGTTGTTAAGTTTTTGTTTTCCTTCACCGTTCAGGAAAACATCGTGAGGAAACCTGCACTCCTAAGAAGAAATTCTTAGGTTGTGTAGTCGACCAACCCGCACTTGGCCAGCGTGGTCGACTAAGGCCTTATCGCCCTAGTTTAGGTAGGCTCGTGCCCCAGCAGTGGGGACGTATATGGGCTGATGATGATGATGATGAAGTTTTTGTGCTAACACATTGAACAACGAAATCTAGTTTTATTTTTATATTTTGTTCGCAAGTCATCACATCATATTGCAGTTAAGTGATAAAACCGTAAAATGCTTTTTGTCTACAATTAAATTATATACTAGGTGTTGGTAAGCATAAATAAATAGTCGACACTTAGGAAGTGACGTAGGGCGACGAAATGCTAGCGGTCAACGAACTTCATAATGGCGCTGACCAAATGTTTTGTTTCTTTTTTTTCGGTTCGACCAAGCCTAGTAACCAGCCAGTAGTATTATAGACCTAATAGTATGTTAAGAATTAGTGTTTTTATTAAATAAGCAGGTCGCATGTCGTGCATTATTGAAAATACCTTGGACGTAATTCGTACCTGACCAAAAAAATAACCGGTTTTTATCCTATGGGAACGGGACCCTAAAAACATTATCCTAAGCAATGTCACCTGTTTGCTGATTCTATTTATCTGTCTGTACCTACTATCTGGCAAGCATAGCCAGATAATAATATGTGATAAAAATAACTACATACTTATTAGTGCATTATCCTCATCTTAGGTGCATGTAGATATAATGATACATACATTCGTGAGGTTATCTCGTAGTGTGCGCCAATTTGTGTAATAATTCAAAATTTTGATAACATTCAAAAGACTTTGACATTGTAACTCAACAACAGAAACAGCATTTATCAGTCTCGATGCCTATTTCAATAGTAATAGTTATCAACCTCGGGATTTATTGATACCATTTAGAATAACATTAAGATAGTAGGTAGTTTAGGTAGGCTCTAAGTAATTCCTGTCCTAATTTTATCAATTCCGAAGTAACCGGTTAGCCAAACAAAATCTATTCATACATCATCATATACGACACATTGCTAAACTAAAGCGTTGGTCTTAGTCAACCACGCTGGCCAAATGCGAATTGGTTCACTACACAACCTTAGAATTTCTTTATAGGTGTGCAGTTTACAAAATCAATAATATTTTTTAATCGGACCAATTGAGAATGAATAAAAAAAAAGCAAACGTCATTTGATAACGTAAATGGTTTCTAAGGTTTCTCTTGCAAAACGCTCGGACCTAGTACAAATATCTGATAAATAATGCGAGCGTAATAATTGTTGGAACCAGTATACTTTTTTTTTATAATAGCTGCGCCAGATATGAAGTATTGTATGTCAATAATGTTGTTTCCTGTAATTTATCATTGCACGATCTAGGAAAATCCATCATTATGATACGGGCATGTGACTCGTTCGCTGCACGGCACCTCCATTTTTATTGCTCCCGATTTAGATACGCATGGCCATGCAAGGCCCTTTACACATTGCGACATTTAGTAGTAGGAAAGTTAATAAAATATAGGTACACTATTGTTTCAGCTAAATTTACTTACGTAATGCAATGCACGTTTTGGAAATGATGTCATGAGTACGATGTGTATTAAGATCACTTTTTCCTGCCTACTTTTTCTTTTAATTGTTAATATTGTTGTTAGGTACATAAGTATTTTGTATTTAATAATCAGTTGTTATAATAATAATAATATTAATATTTGTATTCAATAATCAATTGTTATGTAGGTATTAATCTTACGTAAATAAGTTTTTTTCATAATTTGTTTGTGTATCTTATAGTGTAGACCTTCCAAATAGTGTCAATTAGTTCATTCATTAATGTATGTTTTAATATGTTGCCGTGTTGTCGCACGTAGGGTCGCGCAATGTAAAGCAACGCTCATCACATTTTCACAATCCGCGAGTGAAAACCGGAACAAAGTCAGATTCGTAGGTAACGAGTTTAACTACTCTTGCCGCCCGATGGTCAGTCATCGGTAATCATGATAGAGGGTGAAATTTTAATCAAGATCCAATAACGAAATGGTCGTTTGCTGCGTCAATGGCATTGTTGATGACATTAAAGTTGCTTTATTGGAATTATTTAAAAAAGTACAAAATGAAGTGACTCCAAAGTTATTTTGAATGATGTAGGTTTCAAATGCAATTAAATGCAGCTGTTTTTTTATTGGATAGTTACTAAAAGCACCGCATTAAATGTTTACACTTACGTCCTGACAAAAAATAATATACAGCTATCAGGTATAACGTAGCTATCAGGAAAGGACGTAGAGAAAGGTCTGAATAAATTTTAATGTAAACCACCTAAGTTTGTTATCTATTGAACGTACTTAAAAAGACGTCATATTGAACGTATAAAAAGGCATGCATAAAGGTATTTTTTAGTTTTTGTTCAAAGTGTGTCACGCAAAACAGGAATTTAAGTACTATCTATATAATATTAATTACAAATGCATATATACATACACTGTGGGGTGATGAATTTTAAAAACACAAAAACGTCAAATGGATTGACGCAAATAATGCACGTTTTAATTAGCTTTTACTGTTTATCAGAAAATGGTTTCTTTAAAATAATTTTTAGCACGTAGTCCTACATTTAATGGTTTTTTGATAGGTTAAAAGTGTTTGGTTATGTAAGGAGTCTATGAAGACTTTAGGTACTTTTGTATTCGAAGACTTACGTGGAACTTGTTGAATATCTTTTTATGCTTCTTATATAAATCTATAAAATAAAAAATTAAGGACACGCATAATGTTCTTTATGGATTTGAGTTTGGGCTAGACGAACTCACAGTTCAATCCTCAGAACCAGACGGTCCTACATAAATTAAAAAATAAAAAAGTTCTGGCCATCACCAGTACTTTATTTCTGTTCTTTATTCAAAAAGGGCAGCAGCTAGTGTACCCGCACCTTAGCAGGTCGTCACGCAACGCAGTCTGTCACCGAGACATTTCGCTCGAATGACGGATTTCGTGCGTGCAACCTATAATTTTGCATTCTCGCCGCATACGCCGATGCGGGTCGCCATGCGGGCGACACCCGTTATTGTCACTTCATCGAATCCATTTCGTCAGAAATAATATTTTTAAAAATACTGTTATTTCTCTGGCTGATTGTATGATTTTGTAGATTGTTATGAAATCGTGGTACACAATGTTATGGTACCATGATTGGCTATATTATCGTCCCTAGTGTATCATATATTCATAATGTGTATAAAATCAGCATAATAAGAGAAACAAGTAGAATAATAAGTAGTTAAGCTAAAAACCGATGTGGACTTCTAGTGGCATAATGAGGACATGACAAGACAAAACGAGGATCAAAGATATTGCAACTTTGCAAAAAACCTGATGTAAACCCACATAGAACTCAAAAGTGGTGGTCCAAACGCCATTCCGGAATCCAAAAACAAAATGTTTACCTCACAACATAGCATTTTATGGTGTCACTAACCCCATTTTCGATTGGTGGACGAATTCGTGTATTCAAAACAACTATTCGCACGTAACTATGTAAGCGAAACCTTGAGCCAGGACTTTAACCGGGCGTGAGGTGAACAAACTTTTTGGACAACCTGTTATGCTGCGGCTACGTTAGCGGGCTATGGCGTTTATTGGTGCAGCCAGTGATATAATAAACATTATAATAGACATTTTACCTTCATAGTAATTTGCGTTTAGAACCTATGCCGTGTTATCAAAACTGCACACATTGACGACATGTTTGTAGCTTTGGCACTTTGAAAGAGATAGCGGTAGTTTCAATAAACGCAAATGAATTATTTACTCTCGAAGTAGATTTCTCTCAAAAGACGCCCTAATTGTGGCGTTTTTATCTCTTGTTCATATCATTGGGTACAACTATCCCGCTCTATGAGATGTGGACTGACAGAGGCACAAATACAATGGTCGCCATAGCTTACTTAATGTACCCGTAGCATTAGTTTTCTCTGTCTTCGTTGGTAACGTGATTAGTAGCGCTACGATACTTCTTACTTGCGTGTTTGGGGTAATTGAGAGGTAACAACTTTGTTCTATACTGGTTTTGGACGTAAAGTAGTTTCATGTGTGTTACATGCCTAATATGTCGATAGGGGTATTGGGTTTGTAAATGTAGAGGCGAAGCTAACTAACTAGAGTAAGCTATTATCGTCGTAGTAAGCGTTTATCAATTCCTAAGACTGAAACATAAATGGAAAAGTCATAATTGAAATAAACATTTAAAAAACGAACATAAAACGCTACGTCCAAGGACACAATTGACAGCCATTTTTTGTACACAGTATCAGCAATCTCGCGGTGTTTACAATTATTTCCGTCCTTGAATAAAAGCCTCCATTTGTAGTAAACAAGCAATTATACCAATAATTGTAGTGATTTACTAAAATTGCTCGCTCATTTTTCACGGCTTGACGTTTACAAGTGCATAAATACTTTGTTGGCGAGAATTATGATATTAAAAAGAAATTCCTTTGTCACAGTCATTATTTTTAGAAAACAAAAGAGAATTCATAAATTGAATGCGTTACGGTGGTGTTGGCACGAGATGAGCGGTCCGTTGTGAACACTCATCGCTAGATCAAGATGTTTTCATATTTTGTTTAGGATGTGGAATCTCGTTTCGCACCCTTCGTAAATCTATACATGCTTGTAATAATTGTAACTTTGTTAAATAGTTCTTGTGTTTTTTTTTTGTAATTATTTGCAGGCATTTTATACAAATTACCTAATGTATGCTAACGCCGATTACTTACACTTAAAATAAACATAGCAGCGTGTATTATAACTGAATATATCTTTCTCGTCACAAAATTTACACACAAAATATGTATTTATAATTTCTAATTCAAATGACCATAAATTCTATATAATTATAATGACCATAAAGTACTTATTAATTCCAAATAAATTATAGGTACTATACAGTCATAACGACCAGAACTCCCACCGCATCATTCCACCACCTTTGTCCTCGCTACTTCACCCACCTCTCCTCATAAAAGACTAAAGTCTGTTTCCGCCATGTTTACAGTTCACATTACAGCGTCCTTCCTCCGCTGCAATCGCCTTTATGCATACTATAAAGTCACTCGTACGCCACGCGATTGCGGAGTTGATTCATAAACACGATGCAATTATCATTATGTGCTCAATTGCATCTCCCACCACGCGTATGACCTGGCTGTCGAAACGGAATAGACACAGTGTGTTTACTACGTTATTAGTAGATATAATAATGATACAACTTGTGTGTCACGTTAAGCATGGACTACTTGTAAGAAAAACTTATATGGCTGTCCTAGGTAAAGAATTTAATTACTTTGTTTGGTATCTAACTTAAGCGCGAGCAGAACGTGTGTTTTAAATAATACGAAGCTGACTCATTGATTCTACTGTTACCTACTTGTAAACCTATAATAGTACGAATAAATTGGTTCCATAATGTTTAAAAATATGTGTATTAAAAATATAATGCCTAGAAGGGATCAGAAAAATAAAGTTCACGGTGATTGATCACAGAAAATTATATTACCTATATTTAGCCCTTTGAAAACGTAGAATCAAAAATTTTAACGACGAGTGACCACAATCATATTTTCTTTACTAGACCAACATTTTCCGTAAATTTCCAATGCTTCGCAACAACATACTACTATTCACTCCAATAGACAAGCCCAGACAACATACTAAACAAATGTAATTAGATATACATTTTATGCATGCTCAAGATTGTAGTGTTTGGGGTCAATGGTACTCCGGTTCGTTGACCGCCGAAAGTAGAGACATCGTATGCGGGCATTTATTTGCTTCTATATACGTGCTAATGGCAGTCATTTCTATACGTATGTCATTATTAGCGGTAACGTTAGAATTATATAGTAAATGCTTTTCAAATATTACATATTCAAATAAAAAAACACAACTTTATGTTTAGAATTACCGGATGTATTGCAGACATTTTTTAGCGGTTCATAACGTTACAAGAAAAATGCGGTTTAGGTAGGTATGTAGTGTTGTTATTTTTGTATGAGTATTTTTATGCTATTTTGTCGAACCTAACATAAAAGTCAGTACAAACCAACCTTGTATGTAAATTATCGTGGCATACTTAGTGCGTTTATTGTTAAATTGCTACTGCTACGGTAAGTACGCACTGTATCGATAAAGTAATTAACATAACTCACTACTAAACCAAATAACAGTACAATAAGGTATACTAGCCATGAACCTAATCAAAACCAACGTTAGAAGTAACAGAAATATAAGACGCACGTTCTAAAGCCGGGACTACATTACCGGGTAACGGCGAGATTTTATTAGTCTCTCTATTAGTCTACATGTTGTAGAGCACGATAGTTGCACGAATATCCGCCTAAGCCCGCTAATGTAGCCCCAGCATTAGACCAGTTCGTTTATCCGCCTTGACAGCGGCTCTTTCAGGCATCCGATTCATAGCGACGGACTTTCTCCCATCAGATACGCGGAATTGACGAGTATCGTGTTGTCGAAGAAAAAGGCATTGTGATACGACCGCCAATGACCGCGCGGATCGTACAAATAGGTTGTATATTGTATATTGCTATTTTGTCAAGCAATTTAGATTAGTCACGCTCTCAGACCACCCATCTTGATGCAACTTAAACGATTTTTAAATCCAGGTTATGGCGTTGTGCTTTTTTGTGTATCGTGAAAACAAAGAATCTTGTTATTTTAGCTAATTTAACCCTTTTCCAGTATTTATTAAATGTAATACTCGAACGATAATGAAGTAAATAGACAAAACAATAAATAAAACTAGTGAAAGCAGCAGTTATGGCAATAACTGCCTGACCTTCACATATATAGAGAAATCCACCAGGTAGACTTTGAATTCCCTATATACAGCGTCAAAATTAATTTGTGAAGAAGTTGCTATAAATTCGCCAACCCTAGTCGGGTGTAGGAAAGCGTAACAAGAGTTTTCCTAAGGCGCCGTCACGCGCCGGCGTCATTACACCATTGAATGGATTGAACGAATGATTGTATTAAGTACATACAATAAACATTCATTCGTTCAATAAATTCAAATGACCAGGGCTGGCAGTATATTTCCAGCAAGAAATTGATTTATATTTACATAAAAGAATTATCATTAATGGATATCATAAAAGAATTAACATAACGATCGTATAAAGTCCACATAATTACAAACTTTTTTAAAAATTATCTAAAAAAAGAAGATATAAGTTGGATAGGAATAATTGTTTGTAACAGTAACTATCGGCTAACCCACTGTTAACACAGTTTATAATAGTACTAAATTTAATATTAATTCTATATATAAATTAAATTAATTATTACTATTGTAATCCGCTCACTAGATTACCTATTGGTTTCAATGACAGTATTGGGTGTGTCTACAGAGAAATTAATATTTACTGCTTTTAACTACATGTACTTTGTTTATTGGTTACCGATCTTGCGATACAAACAGTATTGTTAAATTACGGTTATGGGCATTGTTTTCTAACAGTCATAACATTACTTTAATTAGATACAATCATACCTACTTCATTCCGTTAGTTTTAGCCCTGAGCGGTTGAATGAGGAATATTATTGCAATGTTCCATGTTGATTAGACCTAATGGTGAATATTCAACCAATTAAAAAGGATTCGATTTCTGAAGGGCAGTGAAACAAATGATACCTACTTTTACCTACACTTCTTTAGTAACATGATTACAATAACGAGTTAAGTTTTCAAAGTTTTTATTCATTTGAAACTGAATACCAAAGTCTGTATCTTAAATAATTCTCAGAGCTGGAAATTAACATATAAATATAATTACTGCAATAACTTTCGTTTTCAGCAATGAAAACTCGTTCCTGATGAAACACCAACAAAAAGTGCATCATATTGGCTGATTGATTATCAAAAAACTACTAAATGTTATTTCAAGCATCCATTTCCAATGATACGTTTTTGCTTGGAAACAGCATTATTATTTTAAAGTTTCTTTTCAACCAGTTATATAATTGCAAAAATCCATTATTTACGCGGTACGGCAAGCAATCCACCGATAAAGACTTTAAACGACTTTTGTTACTACGGACATTCTATATACTGTTAAATATATAAGCGTTTCGTTAACGTGAACCATAATCCACTTGAATATTTCAGTTTTAAAAAAACTATATAGCATAGAGCAATGGTGACGAGTAAACTGCAACTTGCTTGCTTGCTTGACAACAAGACTCAATTTGGATCGTAACGGAATCCTAGTTAGTACACGGCTATTACCATAAATATATCCTACTTACCTATTTATATTTCTTGCATTTTAGTATTCTTAATGTCATGAACCTAGAATTAAAGTCCAGTATTAGATTATTGTCAGGCCCGATAATATTACCATAAAAAGTTCTCATAGTCTGCCATTCTGTCTGTTAATTTTCGCATCAAGTACAAGTGTTTTCCCTTATTCCCATTATTCCATTAACAATGCTATGATTATCTCCAGATATACGACTGATCGATTTAACTTTTTAGTACTTATGTTAGAGTAGAAGCACAAGAACGGGGAAAACGCCATTCACAGTGCCAATAAGAGTATTTTTTCATATAAAGAGTACCCAATCATATAAAACAATGTATAATTTTAATGTTAAGTATATGAATACAAAATATATAACTTTTTACGAGCCTTCAAATATGGGAAATAATAATGGTTTATAAGTTTAATCTAAGCTAGATTATAATGATTGTGATTATATAAATTACATTATATATATAATATTCTCGGATATCACATTAAAATATAAATAAATAAATATCTGGGACATTTCCACACACGGTCATCTGACCCCAAACTAAGCAGAGCTTGTACTATGGGCGTCAGAGACTGATATACATATGTCGCAGTCGGATTGTATAATCCGCCGTATTACATTACAGCTAGCCGTTATCAAAAACAGGGCCGTTATGTATTACGGCGGATCAACGATTAGCCGGATTGAATAAGGCTGAATGAAATTCCGCCGGGATGTATTCGGCGCTAAACGTTCTTTAATGCGGCTAGCCGTTATGTCAAAGAGCGAATCGTAAACCGCCTCTTTGACAGTTTTTAGTTCCTATGTTTAGCGCTCGCGGCGCTGTCATAACGTAGTGATTATATTCTCTTTGATAACAACAACAATGGACTCGAATACAGAAAATGTTTCACAAAAATGTGATTTTAACAGTGGTTTTAAAGAAATAAACAAATACGAGTGTAAATAGTGACTTTAAGAATAAATTTGACGTGCAATTGAACTGTTTCTATTCGTCTCAATGTGAAACAGTTAAAAATCCATGGACAAAAGAACGAGTTTTCGAGGTTATATTGCATATCAAAACCGCTAAAGTGGCTATGGATTCTTGTAGTATTCGGCGGAATCCCACACAGTATTATTGGTGCAAAAAATATGATCTCATGAATGTTTCTGGTGAAGATTATCTTATCTTGAAGAAAAATAATCCTGAGGCCATACCATTCGCGTAATACCCAAGGAGCAATATTTCGATACTCTGATAGAAATTCATAAGGAAATTGGCCACGGCGGGCGAGACAAAATGCTGTATGCCGTACAAAATAACTTTATATTCAAAAAAAGGCCATTGAAATATTTGTCTCCCTATGCCCAACCTGCGAATCAATACGCAACTTACCTACCAAAGATTTTGAATGCCGTATTCTAAATAAGTACTCGAAAATACTAAACCCAAATATTAAGTGTATTACTTACTTATTTTCTAATTCTTAATTATTTAAAAAAAACTTTGGTTTTTATATGATGTATTATATTTTCGCACCTACGCAACACAAAGTACAAACCTATTACATACCGAGTAGGTACATAACCTTAATTTTCTCATTAAAATTGATTTTCAATTAAATCCTGTTTTATTTTGTTATCACATGACGTAGTCACCCTAAAATATTGAATAAAGTGCATTACGGCTGATCGTGAGTCGCCAAAATGTAAAACGTATCGTAATGACAATCCGGCTAATCGTTGATCCGCCGTAATACATAACGGCCCTGTTTTTGATAACGGCTAGCCGTAATGTAATACAGCGGATTATACAATACGACTGCGACAGATACATATATATTTATAAATACATACTTAAATACATAATCACACATTATTCGATTACTAACTAAAAATTAAGTCAATTTTCCTGTTTTCCCATACACTTACCTATTATCTATATTTATAGACTAATACGAGGTATTTACCTCGATACCTAAAACTACTATTATACATAATGTACACGACCAACTGCTTTGTTTGTGGTAGTAATTACGTAATACGACAATGCGCGGTACTGCACAAGTTATTAATACTTATATCACAGCAAATCCCATTACGAACGATGCTCTAATCCGCGACCTCTGTAGGGCTGCATTCTTTACAATCAACGTGTTTTATTTTGTTTTTAAATACGTAGGTACTAAAATTGTAGTGCACTTAATTTTCAAGTTTTTTTCAGAGTATTTTTTTATCAAGAATTTGTCTTGGAATTTTAGGTGGTCAAAATCTGAATTTCATATATGAGATTAGAATCTGTGTTTTCGCTTTTCAAGCCATGTCACGTATTTCTTTGGGAATTATAAACTTGATGTATATTGTACATCATGCAGAATGTATGTAAGTTTGTATGTCTCATTAAGTCAAAGTCTAACAATCCAAATAATTAAAAACTATTCACGTCCGACTCATAGAGTAACAAGAAATCCCCTTTTATCGAGTACCTATGTTTCTTAGAATGTTGTGCATCAAATTTATTGCCAAAGCGCATGGCCGACAGACAGACCATTGACGCGGCAAAATTTTGATTGAAAAATTTCGCAAAACCGCGCAACAAAGCGGCGTTACGCGGTATTTCATCAATGCGAGATTAATCGGTATGTTACCAAACACGTGTGCTCCTTCAATAATTCATAACAACTTTGTCCTGCACGCAATCAAACTCCGTGTCGTGAGCGCTTGCGCAACCAACTTTCTAAATATTGTCTCACGATAGACATCATGATTATTGGGAACTCTTGCATGCTGGCGACATGAGAAACCAGACTAAGAAATCTAATTTTATAATTGCGCCAATGATTGTGGTAATTAGATCATCTATTCATCATCATTAATTGACAGGGCTGTTTTTATTTTGATTTTATTGAAAGCAAACTGATTTTACGTTGTTATTGTATGGTATTCATTATCTTGGTGCACTTTCCTGTATTCGGCAATTGCACATTTCCTACATCGTAGGAAATGTCTAAAAAACCAACTATGTATGTAGTAGGAACAACGTCATTACGAGTAGAGTGCCTCGCCATAGCGGTAAATAATTATTGCAACATTGTAAATTGAAGCATTTATTTATTTACGAGTAGACAGCAGACAGTCTCCACCAATATCTATTAAATAAAAAATATACTTTCTACTAAAATTTCTCTCTATGTCATCATCACCATCTTGATATGAGAGAAGCATCTCAATTTCACAATCATCTCGGATCACGCCGTCTCATACCAGCCCATAAACACGTTTGGGATTCTAAAACAATGAAGTTGCTAATTAAAGATATAATTGCAAAACAGTGATATACTATTATGTCCGAGAACAATCGAAACGGACAGACGATTTGTAATAACTACCCAGCGCGGAGAGATAAGTATACATATACTGTGTTAAGTATATATTTGTGTGGGGCCTGTAATAAAGTTCACGCCTATGTAGTACTGATCGCTATATGCCGGTCTCATCATTTGCATGGAAGAACGGCACACATTTTTGTATTGTCTTCTTTTTTTTCCTAACTGACATACGATGATGGCTTGGAGTAGCCTCGTCACCATCACCGGACTTGCGAGGGAGCGGATGGCTTTCACCCCCAAATTATATTGTCTGCATAATTGCTACTTACATTAGATGTAAGGTTACAATGTTACTAACAAAATATGGATACCTTATCTGAAATAAATATTTATTATAATTGCCGAATTGGGCGCTTTGGTTAATTAATTGAAGTGTTTCTGTAATTCAAGTGATTACTTTCTAATAAATCCATATGAGGATGTCAGTATTGACATTTTTCTTAGAAGATTTTTATTTCGGTCATTGAACATTAAAAGTCTTTAGAAATATGTTGAATGCGTTTACCAATCCAATGTCACGACTACATAGCTTTCTATAATCATCTCGGGTTATCGCAACCATAATGGTTCTTATCGAAAGTCATCATCGTTGCAAAAGTCGATGTTCGTGCTCTAATCAATTCCTAAATAAACTGACCGATAACTTTTTGTACATCGGGAGAGATGAAAATGTCAAGAATCTCTCCAATTTCAACGTACTCTTAAAGTAAATATGTAACAGTGAATGTTGGTCGATGGAACCTTTTTGGCTGTCGCGGTATCTCTGTTATTTCAATATTCCTTTTTGGACGAAGATATTCCATCACCAGTATTCGGTTCACAAAATATTTCAGTCCAAGTTTGGAATAGTAGGAACTAGCGGCCGTCCTGACTTTGCACTTGCAATATCGTTATATTTTAAATAATATACAACATTATCTTTATGGATTCAATTACACAACAGCACATTCATTGATCTGATTCCAGGTTTGCGGGTATCAGAATCAACAGTGGATACACAAATATACTTAATACACACCTAGACACAGAACAAACACCAATGTTTTTCACACAAAATTTGTCCTGGTTTGGAATCGAACTCACGAGGCTTGGAACCGTAGGTAGCAAACCTGGGTCACCGAGTCAGTCGAAAAAAAATGGATTAAATAAAATGTCTGTATGTAAATGGTATTATACCCAAACACATGAAACGCCGAGACGAATTCGCTCCCAAGATTCCACATTACCATTCTGATACCGTTCCTAATAGCGCACGTTGCTCCACTTATTTTTACATGCAAATTGTCTGTTACTCACTCATTGATCAATCAGTGGCTCAACGAAGGGCGGGGGCGTGTGAAAGCGGTAAACCATTGTCAAAGGACAATGGGCTCAGTCGACCGGCGAACAGTGAAAGTGATAACACACAGTTAAACTGTTTTGATCAAACTGGGGATTAAATTTAGTTAATCTATGTAATATATTATGTGTCTGACTGTGTATTTATGTATTTAGGTATAGGAACTCCTACTATTGTTTCTAATTATATGTAAAAAGTAGGTAGGTACTTATGCAAGCTCGGCATCAGAGTATGTGTCTATGTTTTCATTTAATAATGATTTTGACAATGACTAAAATACTAGCACACTCTATATTTTGCCATTACCTCTCTTCTTGGGATTCCCTTGCCTCTCAAGAAAAGAGGCAATGACAATTACATTTCCGGGAAGAATAAATATATTCCAGTTAAGGCACAATCAAGACTTAAAGCTTAAGTGTTTTGTTACGGACGGGGTGTTACACAAACATACATTCTGTGTCAAACAAATCCATAGAATCCATTTAAATAGCGTCTAGCTTACTTTCTCAATACCAACAGAAGTCGTGTAGTTCTATACGTATCATGGCAACATTCAACAATTTATATCATTTGATTGGAAATCTTGGAAAAGGACCAATTCTTGGGAAACCCTTGGAACTACAAACACTATGTACGTAATGGCTTCGACCAAGAATATAAATTATGTAGTACTTACAGGCTATAGGCAAATAGAAATCGATTAGCCTATTAATGTTGAACAACAGTTGTAAGACATGAAATCCAATGTTTAGCGATCAATGAATTGAAAATTCATGAAGTAGCCAACATGGAATATTCTAAGAATTATTGATATAGTGAAACCGTCCATATTAGGCTCACTTTTACAGGGTGACTATTGACTGACTTTTTTCAACGGGATGTCCCAAGCATCGGTAGCTACTAGCCTAATGGGGATACGACTTTTATACGGCGTTGAATTTAAACGTGTTATGTATTCCATGATCTAATTTATACCAAATTGGTATATCCGATTAATACGTTAGTTTCAGTAAGTGGTACTTTCCCAATTACAAAACCTATTGTCTAGCCTTAAAGCAGAAGTTGAGGGCGATTGGTTTCATTTATATTTATTAAAATTTTAAAACGTAATTGTCATTAAGAAGGACGGATGATTTAATCAGGTCTAGCTAATAAATTGATCAGCCTCGATGATTCAGAGACTTGTGTTTAGAGTGACACGTACACAATAAATGTTTGTGTTGTAACATTCCCAGACAGGGTTTGTGCTCTCTCAAATATTATTCTAACCTGAGCTATTAATCTTGGCTCGCTGTGGCAGACCGAAACCAATGTGACAATACAACGTGGGTCCGACAATAGACAAGCTTTTGTCTGCCGACCAGACTGGTCTAGACTTAAGGCTGAAACGGTACTTCCGGTTTTTCCAAACAGTGTGCAGTAATTATATGATTTAGAAAACAATAGATTTTGTATTAGTTTACACCTAATGTTAGAGCTAGTGGTACTTTTTAGTATAAGCCTACTTTTTAATTACATCAATTGACTTCAACTTTGATAGTGCCTGTTGGCGGCAAAATTATAATATGCTTTTTTACGTCTTATCTACCACGTAAAATATGTCATGAAGTGATAATTTTGCTCTTTCTCTCTCTATTTGCAATACAAAATACAAATAAAAAAACATATTAAATATTATTTTCAACAAGTAGGATATTATATATAATGTGTTTCCAGATAATAACCTACATAATTGTATTTGAGGAATGAAAGAAGATTTATCTTCTTTTTTTTGTTTAATGGTTTTATTATGTGACGAAACGCTTGATTTAGTGGGCACAATAGAGCTAATAAAATGTATCTCTTACCTGCTGATACAAATGTTTCAATTTCTGTTGATAGCTGGTTCGCCATAAAAACGGCTGTGTAAATAAGTAATTAAGAAACACTATATATTATGATGATAAATATAATAAACTATTTACTCGAACTCTGAAGGACAGAGGTCGTGATAATGTATTTTTAAATTTCTTCGTAGTTTGTAAAAACTTGTTACCATATTATTTATTCTACATTTTCTATAAACAATTTGTCATTGTATAAACATTGTGTGTCATTTTTGCATAAACAATTTGTCATTGTTTATTCGAGTGTATTTAATTTCGAGTGATAACTTACATTTATTTAGCCTGATCCGAGACTCAAACAACTACAAAAGACAGTAGTTACACTTTGTGAATGTGTTTTAAGCGTACGTACTAAACCGGATATTGAACAGGGATCTCTGCGGGCGTAGGCTCATTGATATGTTAAATTAATCAGTTGCTAATGGCTATCATTTGTGTGATAACTTGGTAAGTAAAATGCCATAACTACTACACCACATAAATGATTTCCGTCTATTCGTACAAGAATTGGGTGTGGCGAGCATTTGGGAAGGCCTTTGTCCAGCAGTGGACTAAATCATAGGTTGGTGATGACATACGGAGGATTAAAATATGGCACCAAACATGATACTAATAATGTTAAGAAATACCGAATCGAGGTATATTGAATCGGAATACACTGCGATACGATTTTTCTCGTATAGCTTAAAATTTATCTCGTACACAAAGGTTTCCCATGTGAACTGTTTTACAGATGCATATTTACTGCCACTGCGTTGAACGATAAAATGCTCTTCGGATTTTCCTGTTTTATTCTGCAACACATTCTTCATCACGTAACAAAGAGTTATCATGTGTTCAGTCTCACGGGGACTAAGCCCACAGGAATGAAACGACCATTGCATTCTGATTGGTTACTAACTAAGCATAACACGAAAGTATTGTATAATATCACCTTTATAATAAAGATCTAGAAAAAATGGTTACAGTTACCATAAAAGTATTCTGAACTACTTGTTTTCTTACACCATCACCTTGAAATAATTAGTTTATGCTTGGAAATCCAACCAACACATATATATTTATTGCACATCTTTCATCCAAAGTGCATCAACAAACTTAATTAGTTGAGTAATCTGATGATATCCTAAATCATCAAATATTTTTTTCGTCCAAGCATTCGTTTGGTCAGCAAATTCAAGGAACACTTAGCTAGGTATTGTTTTAACCCAGATCGGAGCTTGTGAAATCTTTGAAATGCATTGCGATAGCTAATTAAATGACCAAAGTGCATGTTTATTTAAGCTTGCGTTACTGTTTTACAGTGTGAAAAGATTGACTGTTAAGCAAATAGAAAACAAATACTACGACAATCAGCATAAAGACTTCTAGAAAATAGTCACGATTTATCTTTGTTTTCTACACTTCGATCTGTCGTACTGACCACATACAATATGGCATTTGTTAACAGCTTAGATGATTAATAACGTTCTAAATCCAACAAGCGCCTTTTTTTACTTAAAAAACTTTACACATCTTAGTAAAAGTCCGTGATGTTATATTAAGCCGAAAAGAAAATATATTTTCTGTCAATTGCATTTATTAAACAGGTATTGCTGTGAAAGCGTACCTACTAATCACACTTTATCAACTTCATAATATATTTTCGATGTCCTTGCGTGGAAATTTATCACGAATATAATAATAGTTCCACAGTTGTTATCAATGGATAAATAATTAGGTATAGAAAACGATAGGAAAAAACACCTTTTTTAATAAAACAATTACAGATTCGGTTAGTCATGTAGGCCTAATATGTGTTTGGTTTTGCTTCTACAAACTATCGATAACTAGCTAACTTTATCTTACGATATCTCGTATTCTAATAACAAAACATCATCTCTTTCAGGTAAGCAGTGTGTATGAGTCATCTATTACTAATGCCGCCGGATTGTAGTAAGTGTTTTACGTCATCTGAATTTGGCTTTGTATCTAAACCGCAATCTTACCATACCGGTGTACGAACAAACCGATTTCGATTCAAAATGGAATCATGTTCTTCTGTCCCGTCGATAATACAACTTGTTGCAAAATTTACACAAGATAATTACCACAGAATATCACAATTTTCTACTCTCCTTGTCACCTTGTCAGCCGTTGCAAAGTTACTTTACCGACTCATGACATGCATAACATTATGTTATTTTAACATAAGTTAATTAATTGTTATTTTTCCAGAAAAATACAGAATGCAATCGAAACATTTCAGTAAGATTTTGTTTAATATATATTTCTTATTTTCTTGTTGAGTTTTTTGGGATTTCCCCGACATTTCCTTCGCCATAACCTTGAGAAAATCCTAATAAAAACATAACATCATACACGTATGAAGTGTGTTGTTTTGTTGGCAAGTGGCTAAACGTTACCCTGCCCAGCGAAATGTTTATCAGTAGGGCTACCATGAGTTTAAAACTTACGCACTCGATATCGCCTACGTAAATATGTCTATGAAAAACTTGTACAGCGCCGCTGGTGGTTACGCGAAGAACTAAAATCGGCCGTATGAAAAAACAACTCGATAGGTTTTTAACGTAAGTAAGTTTTCGATAGCCAACGCATGGTAGGCCCTCTGTTGTATTCATGAGCTCATCCCGTATGCGGGCGCCGACGTATCGCATCGACGGCTTGACCTGTATTTTGTAATGTGTTGGAGCTTGTCTTTTACTAGTGACATAATGCCTTGACATAGAAGAAACTGTCCCTTAAGTCATCAAGTTACAGTAGGATAGTTATCTATTTCTGCAAAAAGATACCATTATGATGGACTCAAAACCGTCTGGCTGCGCTTTTGTTATATCTTATCTTCAATTTGATTATGTTCCAATTAAGCAAGAATGGAAATTCCCAGGCCTTGCGATAAGCACTTTTATTCTACTAAATCCTTCATTTTTTCAAATCCTGTTAGTAGAAAGAAAGAATATATATGCACTACATACAGCAACATAGATCAATACCTATGTTTAAATTATTTCTTTAACTTCTAATCAAGTTTAGCAATCTGAAAGGCCGTGATTACAGTTCAAAGAAATAATTAATAATAATAATAAATGAGCCCCCAAGGTCCAACCTTTCGTCCGCGCTTGACCATCTATGCCACGTGGGGGGCGGACACTCGGCCTAAATTGTCTATACGAGTGACCAACAGGGCAAGGGCAAACCCATTAATATGGAGCTAAGGAGTAAAAAGTTACGATTAATGCCGCTTCCCGGGGGTGATCGCCGGGGCGCGCCTGGAGCCGATGCTGGGCGCCACAGCATGCAAGCCATCGGTGGCGAGGGTTTAGGTGGGCGGCCCTCTGCCGGGGGACCTGCTTCAAGCGGGAATCCCGAACAAAACGAGCTCACCCACTCTACAAATAGACCGGATAGTCCTACAGCAACGCCTACTTTGACTGTTTCGCAGGCGGCACCAGCCGCTAAGCCTGCGACCACCAAAGCTGGCAAACCCAGAGTACGCATGAAGTGGGGAGATGAAATAAATACTTTTATCATGCGTACCTACTTTTATATCACCAAATTAGACACAGACCGCACAATGTACTGTAGGAACCTCTACGAAAAATTCATAGAGGAATACCCTGATATTAATGTCTCAGCGCAACGGATTGCGGATCAATACAGAGTCATACTACGTAATAAACTTTTGTCACCCGAAACCTTGGATAAGATCAAGCAAGAAGTAAAAGAACAACTTAAGAATGAAGAAGAAGCGGAAATACGTAACATACCTTCAGAATGCACTAGTCAACTTCCGTATCTAAGTAACACAACAACCAACAATTCAGCCAGTGAACAATATACTTGTAATTCATTATCAGACAACTCACCACAGTTATCAACCACAAATCTACATTCGCATACAACACCAACACTTACATTCTCACAAGAACCTAACGTTAATAACAACGAACAAGATCCGTTAATTCAAGAATTAACTGACAAACTTCAAGTAGCCTTGACACTATACTCTGGAACAGATCCTACAGCCAGACCTAAATTACCACGGTTAAGAGAAAACAAAAATTGTACCAATTACTAGATATATTCAACAATTACATTTTAGGGAAGTTAATATCCAAAGACTCGGGCATTTCAGTCATACATACTTTAGTCTACTGCAGTGCTTTAGTCATTTGTCAACAGCTAGGGCTTAGAATCGAACCACAAAGAAGACAAAATCAAAGGAAAAAATCGGAACACAACAAGCCTGCATGGCAAATTAGAATAGAGAAAGACATAGAAAAGCTTAGAAAAGATATAGGTAGGGTTACACAATATATTATGAATAATAATAGATCAGAGAGACTAAATCAGAAAGTAGAGCAGATATTTAAAAATAATAGAAGACACACAACACACGAAAGAAACAATAGAAGACCTGAGGAATTTTTAGATACACTGAAACAAAAGCTATCACTTAAGACACAGAGACTAAGAAGATATAAGAAAGCACTTCAACGTAAAGAAGACAATAAGTTATTCGCTAGAAATGAAAAGATATTCTACAGAAATCTTAACAAGAATGTTAATGAGGCTGGTAATGGAGAAGAAAATGATATCCCTACGGCTACAGCCCTTAAAGAATATTGGGGGGAAATTTGGAAAAAGCACACAGATTATAATTACGAAGCAGCATGGATAAAAGGAGAGGAAGAAGAATGGGAAAATATTGACGAAATGGAGTTTAGTGAAATTAACAGAGGTGATATAGAAATAGTAACAAAAAGAATGAAAAACTGGAAAGCTGCGGGAGTTGACGGAATACACAGTTTCTGGTACAAGAAGTTTTATATTTTACATGACATATTAGGTGTTGCTATAACAGAAATTATTAAAGGAGACGAAGATGTACCGAAATTTTTGACGAAGGGAATAACTTATATGTTGCCAAAATCCAAGGAAACAGGTGACCCATCTCAATATCGCCCTATCACCTGCCTACCTACTCTTTATAAACTAATCACTTCTTGCATCATAAATAAACTCAACTCACATATAGAAAACAATAATAATATACTAGCAGAGGAACAGAAAGGCTGTAGACGAAACCATATGGGCTGTAAAGAGCAATTGATTATTGACTCTACTATCCTAAAACACGCACAAAAATACAATAGAAATATTTACATAACATACATCGACTATAAGAAAGCTTTCGACAGCGTACCACACTCTTGGCTTGTACGTGTCCTTCAAATCTATAAAGTAAATCCCACAATAATCACCTTTCTGGAAAATGTCATGAGCGACTGGCGGACAACGTTGCACCTTACATCTGCAGGCAACTCAATTAGCACTGATGAAATCCCCATCGAAAATGGCATCTTTCAGGGAGATTCTCTGAGTCCCTTATGGTTCTGTCTGGCACTGAATCCCTTATCTCACCTTATAAATTCAGCAAAAATCGGATACTCACTAACTAACACCACAAATATTAGTCACCTTATGTATATGGATGATGTCAAACTTTTTTCAAAAACAACCGAAGATATGAAGCAGATAATAAAACTAACAGAAACTTTTAGTACAGATATCAACATGAGATTCGGATTAGATAAGTGCAAGTCGCTAAGAGTCATAAAGGGTAAAGTTAAGTCAAGTAGTTTAGAAATAGACGAAAACGTTCGTTTCCAGCTGATGGAGCCCAGCGAGACGTACAAATATTTAGGAATTAAGCAAGCTAAAGGAATTCATCATATAGAAATAAAAAAACAGCTAATGCAGGAGTACCTAAGACGATTAAACCTAATTTGTAAAAGACAATTATATTCAAAAAACTTATTTAAAGCTATTAACACCTTTGCAGTACCAATCCTTACATTCTCATTCGGTGTCATCAAGTGGACCAAAACTGATATTTACAAAATCGAAACTAAAACTAGAGCTACACTAACTAAACACAATTATTTACATCCAAAATCTGCCATTGAGCGAATGACAATTAAAAGAGACAGCGGCGGCAGAGGATTGATAGATATTAAGCTACTATGGACAGAACAAATTAAAAATTTAAGACAGTTTTTTTACAGGAAAGCAGCTAATAGTAATGTACACGCATCAGTAATTCATGAAGATGATAATTTCACGCCGCTTAATTTGAAGAATAAGGAGATAGATTCTGCTAGCAGGCTAGAGCATGAGAACCAAAAAATCCTATGTTGGCGAAGAAAAGAGCTGCACGGCCGACACTACCACGATCTCGAACAACAGCACGTAGATACTAAAGCTAGTAATAAGTGGTTAAAGTTAGGATCTCTATTCCCTGAAACTGAAGGGTTCATAATAGCTATCCAGGATCAGATAATAAACACCAGAAATTTCAAAAATATATTCTTAAAGACCGCAACCTTGTTACCGACAAATGTAGAAAATGTAACCGACAGTCCGAAACAATACAACACATAACTAGTGCCTGCCCCAACCTAACGCAAACCGATTACACCCACCGCCACAACCAAGTCTGTAATATTGTTCACCAAAAATTAGCAGTCAAACACCAACTCATAACTGGACAACCTTTACCTTATTACCAATATACACCAAAACCGGTGTTGGAGACCAACAGTTTCAAGATGTACTACGATAGAGCCATACTGACAGATAGAACTGTTCACAACAATAGACCTGACATTACTTTAATCGATAAAAATAAGAGCGTAGTTTACCTAATAGATATTGCAGTACCAAATACACATAATTTACAGAAAACAATAACAGAGAAAATACATAAATATACGGAGCTCAAAGATGAAATTTTAAAAATCTGGAAAATGAATAAAGTGTACATCGTGCCACTGGTGATCTCCAGCACTGGCGTAGTCCCAAAGCACTTGCTCTCTGCCCTAAAAACAATCAGTTTACCTGAAAATACGTTTATGACCATGCAAAAAGCCGCAATCCTGAACACCTGCCGCATTGTCCGGAGGTTCCTACAGGACGACGCCCCATCTCAACCATGATATACTCTGAAACGGAGGCTCACTTGGCCTAGGCCCGTGGCCCACCCGTCTTAACCACCGAAACGTAAAAAATTTCGAGGACCTCATATCGTACGAAGGAAAATAATAAATGACTGATAATAATAATAAAAATATTCATTTATTCATGAAAGGAAAGTTAGTTTATACATTTACAGACTTATATAATAAAAATTAACTAAATTAAAACATTCATATGACATACTTGCGCAGACGTAAGTCAGGCATGCTCCTGATGAAAATATATCGATAAACCTTTCTAGTAAACCGAGCCATCCTCTCAATTACTTCAAGACTCCCTAAATTTCCTTTGGGAATTATTTAATTCAATCATCTTGATACAAATTGACATAGAACAAATATTTGGCCAGCGACAAAGGATTCCTTGACCGGGCTGAACGGTGTTACTTATTTGATGTGAAAAGGTGGAATTGTATTTAAATTCGGACGGCCGTTCGTCTACAGGGAGTTTCTTTAAACTTGTGGGCCTTGAGTAAGACAAATGAGGGTTGTTTGCGTCACCCAAGGATTTGCCGCGTGCCATACTTTTCGGCCTTACTTATGGGGTGTATTTATAGGGCGTCCTTGTGTGTTTGAAATACGATTTGTTTGACAGTTCTCGATGACGTGTTATGAATTTATGGATGTGCTTGTTGTAAACTTTTACAGTATATTTTTAGGGTGAGTGTAATGTTTTTATGATTGATTACTTGGCTTGTCAAAAAATATTACAAACTGTATCCAGGATCCTGTGAATAAAGCGCGTGATCTAATGGCGGCCCTACTTACATTTTTATCTTCCACCAGATTTCAAAGGCTTGTAGGTTATTTTAATTAGGCTACTGTTATAATATGTAATATTATTATACTTCAGTTGTTTACTTTTATATTGAAGAAAATACATATAGCCAGTTGTTCTACCACGCGCACCACATATAGCACTGATGTAGTCAGACATAAATATCTATCTGGAAATATGCACGGGAGCCTATTTCCAATTTTTGTATTTCCTTTACTCTAAGAGCTGTGGCAACAAGCCTAAATGAACAAGTATGTTTGTGTATACAACTGTTGGTTCTGATAACCGTAACACAAGTACTTAAACAACTTAATTCGGAACCAGAATAAAGTATGTGATGTTCTGTGATATTAAATAAAAACTATTCATCTACAACATGTCAGCCCTAAGAACCTGTTAGAGAAAAGGAGAGGCCTTGTCTCTGACGTGGACCGAATGTAATAGGCGAGTGGCGCGGGCGCAAGCCTACCGCGTCCCGTTGGATGCGGATGCCACGAGGGAACGAGACAGCCTTACAGCAGCCCCACGGGCGAGAGCAGGACCACAAGCTTTACGACCGCCAAGAATAGGCTTTGACGTGGAATTAAAATTCATTACGATTTCGGTCGACATAATTTGCAGTGGGCTACGTCAGATTAAAAAGGTGCATTGAAGCAATTTTAATTAATTCGTTGCTAAAAGGCGTCGATGGGTTAGGTTGGTTCTTGCCATGCGAGAGGTTACCAGTTCAAACCCCGTCACGTACCACTGTGTTTTTCGAATTTGAAATTCATATGTACGATTATTCAACGCTTTAACGGCGGCGAAGGAAAACATCGTAAGGAAACCTGCACACCTACGAATAAATTCGTAGGTTGCGTAGTTAACTAACCCGCACTAAATCAGCGTTTTTGACTAAGGCCTTATCGCCCTAGTTGAGGGCAGGCCCGTGTCCCAGCAGTGGGGACGTACGGGCTGATTGGTAGTTTCTCGTATTGCAAGTTCACCGAATACCACTCTCAGATTGCTATGATTTAGATGCAAGTCGTCTTTGTTTAAAGGCAGACAGCTAGCAAATTACGATTCGATAGAATTTTAATTTTTCTCGCGTCCGAGATAAAAAGGTTCTTGACTGACAATCAGGTAACAAATTGATATTATAAGGGTTCCGTTTTTTCCTTTTAAGGCCCTAACTCGCGCTTAGCGAAGTTTCCACAGAATCGCAACAAAGTTGCAAGAGTGAAACCAATAACGAAAGTGTCCGTGGACTTTCCTCAGCTTAGCTATACTTGCGTGTACCGGTGTCGAGTTTATAGTGACCACGGCATTTTTCCATCCAGACCAGACCCCAGTAGTTCACCTTAACCAATAAAGGTTTACTTTCGATTTTATAGGGCAGATAGGCTCATATTTGGCAAGTCAGCAACGAGTTATTTACATTGTATTTATTTTATTTACACGCTCATTTGTAGCGCTGACCAATAAGTAAGAGTTCCTTTTTACATTTAAAACTTAATATAATCGTTTCCGATCTTTATAAGTTGACTTAATGTTTTGGCTTGTAAATAAGCTTCATTAACAAAATCTATATTTACAAAAGTACTTCTTCTTCTCATCGTATGGTTGATGAACAACCTGGTGTCAGAGTTTATAAGCCGCCTGCAGGCCTCTGACATGGCTTACAAAAGTACTAGAAAGAATACCTTTTAGTAGAGAATACTTTAGGCTTTTTTCAGGAGTTTATTCTTACTGTACCAAAGTCAATACAAGCGATTGCTTTTCTTGTGACCGGTACTAATAGACAACTTGTTTGTAACTGCCTCGTTGGTCTATTGGTAGCAAGTTGGCGTTTAAAAGCACCTGAAGCCGGTGGTCTTGCGCCCGATCTCTTATCGGTAACGTCGGATTGCCGTCTCACCGAATTATGAGAGTAAGGGAATAGACAGTGCACTTGTGTTTACACGCATACTTGGGCACTATAATATGTCCTGCGCACTGGGCTGATCTCAATTGAGATCGGCCGCCATGGCTGAAATCGGTCGGACGCCTTACTAATAGATTACCAAAACTATTTCATATTAAATATCCATTGATTTAAAATCTATAGGCGGATTCTCCTTTCGCGTAAGCGTTATTAAATTAGCAGCCAATTAATATAGATGGTGGACGTTCCCTATCGATGGCGATCCATTGTGGTATAATGAGCGCCGATTAAGCCTCCGCGCCTGGAATACTGATTGGGTTGTGTAATTAACAGAATGTTCAACTCAAGTGCTCTATAAAACAAACAGTGTGAATGCTACACATACTAGGGATTATATTTACAGTTTTAATTACTATCGAACTTCATTTGTTTTTCAAGGGCATCAAAAATGGATTGAAGAAGCCTTGTTATAATAAGATAACCGGGACATTTTCGACGTACAACCGCCTTGGTCTTTCTATATCGTATGTCTGATAGTCATTATTACTATACACAGATACATTTCTGGTATACTTAACTTATAACCTTTTTAAGTAAATAAACTTCTGTTTGAGAAAAATTGTTCCTGATTGGTGAAGACGTTGAGAGATTTAAACCAATGAAACTATAAGTATGAGTGAGTATGCATGCTCTATGCAATACCGATAAGACCTTAGTCAACCACGCTGAAAGAAAATCGTGCCTTTAAGATTCTGATCTCGAAAACTTCACACTAAGTGTAAGAACTGAATGCTGCAGTTGTTTTCAAATCCGTTATCTGATGCACACGTGCACCACATTAGTATTGTAATACAAAACACATCCCACTTGATTAGAGACAAGTAAACACAAGGAACTGACAACTACATTTTATAATCGTGTTTCCAATTTCTTTGTAATAGCGGGTTATCAGCGAGATAGGTCAGCGATAAGATAGCTTACTTGTAATGTGTGGTTTGAGGAATTTACATAATACGTACTCTGTATGTTATATTAGATCAATAACAAGTGATTCATTCAAAGTGGGCATCTTTACGTGTGTAATTAGGTATGTTTTAAATTTTAACAGTGGCAATTTTCTATCAGATATTCTATATGATAGTCAATATAATATAGGATATTGCAACCATTGCTGATTAAAACTATGGTTTTTTAGTGCATTTGAAACTGATTTAATAAGACTAAACTTGACTGCTAAGAAAGTATAAGTGAACGCTTCGCCAAACTCTTCGATAGAATCTTTACTTTTATCTGATAACATCAGGCGTGTAGTTGTACGGCAGACTGTGAGTAATAGTTCTGTATTAGGCAAGAGATGAGTATTCCTTCCTCTCACATTCGTCCCGAACATTTGGAATATTAGGCATGCTGGAATGTGGCTTTCCCACGGCCCTGGTAAACGGAGTGCGCACGAGTGTGAAAATATGCCAATCTCGCGTACATTCACCGCCTAATTGTTACCCAACTCGCCGTACACGATTGGTACTTTATGGCGTGCATTATAAAGTCCAAAATACTCATCAATTCTATCCAGGAACGTGTGACACGAATATTCATTACTTATTGTACCTATTATCAGTATTCGTGCGTCATTAAAGGCAAATAACAACTCCTCTTGCTAACTGTCCGATTATGTCTTGGGGGTTTCCTTGATTGGTTATTTACCGTTTCTAATATAGAAGCGCCACGTTAGTAGAGTTTTAAGGAAAAATGATAACGATAAAAACATGGTGCCGACGATGGGAGATACTATTTTTTGCTGCAGCTCTAAGTTAGAAACGCAACGTAAAATGCTGTGCTTATTTTTTTGTATTGCTTCTTTTTGCGACGATAGCGGCTTTTGAAAAGCTTTTTATTTTGGTTTTTAACTGAGATTAGAAAAGTCGGTTCTTTACTGATCTCGATGTAGCATGAAATATTGGTATGTATTTCTGAATACGATCGGTAAAAAATGTTTCATTTTCCGACTTTTAAAAATCACTGGTATTTTACGGAAATTTTATATTTAGCAACTAGTTTTTATCACAGGCACTTATGATATAGCGCGGAATGTATCTGGTGCAACGTCACAGAAGTGGGTCAGCACACACGCTGCGTGTATGCATTTATGTTGTGAGCAGATTATGATATCAGTTAATGTCATAAACGCCTGGAAATAATGCGACCATAAAGAAATTCCTGGGTTACAATTTTTTAAAATTTATCTGGCATTGGTTAATTTTGAATCCCGTATTGATATGTAATGTATAGTCAGTCAATTTTGAGAGAAGACAGGTGGAAAATTGTCTAGTATTTCAACTAGTTTGAGAAGGCGTTTGTAATATAAAAAGAAAGGATTACATACTTTTCTAATAGTGAAACTAGTATTTTACGCTATAAACGACCATACGCGAGTTAAAAGCTCGTATTTAATGAGGCGGTACATTCACGGACACAAATTCAGTACACCAAAGCCTCCATCAGTACACTTGATAATTTTAGGCCTTTTGTAAGACACCAAGTGTTTTCCATAACAGCTGATTTTACAATCGGACCACGACAAATGCATGTTATTATCGTTACCGCCAAGTGGTCCCCAAATGATAATTGAGCAATTAAAATCTCGTAGCATGTTTTACCAGGCCCAGCTGCAAGTTCGGACTATCTTTAGGGTTGCCACACTGAATAATTATAAAAAAAGATTATAATTAATTGACCTAACTTTTAAAAGAACACATAAAATACATATTTATTTTAATGTAATTTTTTTTCTAACTAATTATATATTTCTTGTCGATCAAAATGTCAAGTACACTTTACTTAATTAAGTTGTAATTTAAGGGCCGGTTCCAATGTTTTACAACACAAAATCAATTTAGCCGGCAGTTCAAAGAAAATTATTCACATTTAATAAAACGTTTCGTTGCCTTTAACATTTTTTTTTCTGTTACGGTAACCCTGGTTACTCTGTGACACCTATACGTGCTCTGGTTAGGCTACTCTATGCGCTAGTTACGTGAATGCAGCTAAATGCACGGTACAGTTTTAAACAACTCATTCTTTCCAAATGTGTTCTAACAGGCGATCTAGACCAGACATTTATTTAACTTTCATTTTTATATGTCGTTGTTTTGAAACTTATACTTGATTTATGATAGTTTCCGTTAGCTAATATTAAGTAACAGTTACGATTTCGAAAATACATAATGCTAAACATATCGTTTCAGATGCTATCAAGATAACAGATTTTATAGTATTTCGTTCATATTTAGTGCGAAATTTAAAAACTGGATCAGACATAAACTTTATCTTTCAGTTAATCTAAGTTATAAATATTATTGTTTTTTAAGTTTTTGATAAGCTATAAAAGTGCTATTTGATAGGCATCAAGCGTGCAACCGTTACGTCGATAGACATTCTCATTGGGACAATACCAGTGGCATTATTGGAATATCCCATAAAAGTACCACATTTGCATTGCATGGAAAGCTTGATAACAAATCTGTATGACGGCGCCACGGAATGCCGTCTCTGTAGGGTTGGCCAAAGTAAAAAGACTTTGTAAGTTTCTGGTACATAATTTCTAACCGACTTCAAAAAGTAGGAGGTTTCTCAATTCGACCGTATATATGATTTTTATTCATATCATAAATTTCACACAAAATCCCTTAAATTTAGATTCCGAAGTAAGTTGCGTAAGCACTTGCCTAAAACTATGTGTGTATAGAGATTGTTATTTCAGAAACAATAGTAGTTTACATAATATTTAAAACAACACACCCATACACGGAACAAATACCTATCTTATTCATCACTGAAATATTTGTCCCGAGTGGCAAATGAACTCGAGCCTGCTGGCGCTAGACACAAAGGCACTGTTTAATACAGCATCGGGCCAATCATCTCATTCAGCCCATCGCGGCAGCCCTATAGGTGTCAAGGATCGTGACCAGCCTACAACTTACGCAGCGCGACCATTACTGTCACCAGCGACGGATTACCCTCGTCAGGGCTTCCAGACCGATCTCTTGGCTTAATAAGAACAGTTAGCCTTGTATTTCAACAGTGTTTATGGTGCATTTAGTCTACTGCTGTCGAAAGCTTAACAGGGTCCAAGCCTCACTCAAGTTATAGATTTATGGGATGAATGTTCGTCACGTGGCTTAACAAAGTGTAAGTTTGTCTACACTACCTTTGATAGTCGTAATATGTAAGCTTAAGACTACACTATGTCAGATACTGAACTACTGATTGGTAGGTAATGTTAGCTGATAGTTATTTTCCGTCCAAGTTTAGTTGTAAACTTTGAAGGACATGTGCCAACCCTTACCGTGCACAATTGCGTAAGGAATTCTTACACCGTTAACAGTGTCAATGCAGACATACATAATATATTTTCCATTACTTTGTAAAAACGCGGCCAAGTGCGACCGGTGCAAAACTATCAATTGATGACAGTGTTTAAATTAAGTCGAAGTAGATTATGCATACCTACTAGTTTTTGGTAAATGTCAGACACGCTATTGTGTAATATTTTTGAGCGCTATAAAAGTGATATGTTGTTGTATGTTAGTAACGTGTTCTAAATATTAGTGGTCACGTAAATACTGAGAGGTTCAAGAGTCTTAATCTAGGTTGTGGAAAAAAAATCCATAAACACTCACCAGAAAGTCGTGTCAAATTGCTGGACACAAGAGTACCACGGGGGCATTAGAATAACAAGATGCTACTTGGGTTACCTTCACAAGACTAGTGACCATAATAAAAGGAGCTGACAGTCGAAAGTTCATCAGTTCTCGGTTTAACCTAGACGAGAATCAAGTGATGGTGCTCCTAGCATCACCCTTTAAAATATCCGATTACATCTTTTAGAGTGATTCTAAAAGGGAAGATCTTCCGCCGAGCTGAGTGTTCGTGCTCGGGGACCATGGTCCAATATACCAACTTGGTTTTTGCCCTATATATAGTTAGTGTCCCGATTAACTTTGAAGTGCGATGTAGGTTCCATACTAATTGCATATTTTCGTGGATATTGTATGTCAGCGCCATCTGTTGGATGATGTGCGAAGTTCTTTCTCGGATGCCGCCACAATCTAAAGTGAACTCTTAAGATTAGCTAGTACACCTGCGTATGCGCACTAGTTAGTAGCAGTTTCCCATTTACAACTTTTACGAACATTCCAATGAACGCGGATTATGAATTGTGCGTACCAACTTTACTCGTGGTTACGACTTGATTTGCATAATAAATGTCGCCGAGTCTCGATGAATGTTATTACAACCGACACACCCTTGTTCCGTCAATGGTTAATTGATCCATAATTAATGTTACCTGCAAAATGCAAGCTGTTGCATAACGAATCAAGATAATATCGGGGGACCTATCGTGACGAAATTGCAGGAGGAAATTCAGTTTTCATTGTCATAAGATGGTGCTGACAATCCTAGTTTTAGATATCAGTGTCGATCACATAGGTGTTTCTTAAATATTACATCATCATCATCATCATCAGCCCATACTTGTCCACTGCTGGACATAGGCCTCTCCAAAATCTCTTAAATATCACGTCACAATCAAAGTCACATCTTTAATAGTTCCATAACTACCGTGGGAGTTAATGAAAGTGTGAAAACGTCATAATTGTATAAGTAAATAAATGAGATCCATGAGTAGAAGTAAAAAAATATTTTTTCGTAAATACACATACAACACAGCGTGTGCAGATTGTATATAATGTGAGATTAGAGCGTTTGAACAACAAAAATGAATCAAGTGAAAATTACCGACTAATTACAAGTTTCGTTAACAGTTGTCAAATATTGTTATCACCGCTAAGCTTGTTCAGATCTTATGATGTTTAATTACATCATATTGTGAGAACTCGTTTCCGCTGATAAGGAGTTCCTTCCTGTTCTGGCTATCGTCATGTTATCTCTTGCGGACATAGTAGCATGGCGCTCGCTGGGTGGATAGACCAGTGTAAGGTGACGAGTCCCTATTCTATTATGAATCGGGGGGAAGAAATCAGGTTTAGATAATTGACAATTCCTATAAGTAACTTGATCTCGTAAGCGTCGATGGCCGAATGGTTTAGGTCGTTGCTTGCCATGCGAGAGGTCGCCAGTTCAAAACCCGTTTCGTAACATTGTGTTTTAAAATTTGGAATTTAATCCCTTATAAGTTTGTTATCCAGTTTTAATATACTTATTGATTTGTCTTTCTTAGTTTACCTAAGTTTACGAATACCATATACTTCAAAAGTTGACTTGACTTCTAATTATCTCAAAAGTATATATGCATTCCGACAATATTCTAATCACTTAAGTCTGTTGTACAAAACTAACATGAATCCGGTCTTGTATTATGATTAGCCAACTCTAATTGGATCCGTACATACAATTAGGTTTCAAATCTGTCTAATTACTGTACATACAACAAATATGAGTAGGCCGACTTCTGTTTACCAGGGCTCGTTTGTACGAGTCCCTTGTTCAATGCAAATAGTCCTTAGCAGAGGGTCAGGTTACATTGGCTAGTCTAGTTCGGTTAGTATAGAAACCAGTGACGAAGACCTGATGTTTGGTGTGTATTGTTCTGAGTGGTGGATTCAGTTAGGCTGGTAGTGTTATAGGTTAGCGTAACGAAGAATAATGTCATTAGTAGGGGAAGCCGATTACGACATCAATAATTGGGTGAGCAGCCGAGGGAATCTTATGTAACGTGATACGTTTTAAACTCCAACCTTTTCTTACGTGCCGACAGGTACGCTTGTATTATTATGTCATTGCTCTTTGGGAACAGGTAATGGAAATTCGAACATTCCATTGAATAATCCATCCTTTGAAACTTGATTTGGTAACCGACTTTAATTAAACGGAGTTTTCCTGTCAATAATATTTTGCCTTGTATTGAAGCTATTTCTGTTTGTGCAAAAATATAATTTGATTAGGGAATCGTAATTTTTTCGTTTGAATTACAAGTAATGACGATTAATTTAAGAAATAATTATATAGAAAGAAGTTAATGATGGTATCAGTTTGAGATTCTTTGAGGTAATATTATATTACAGAGATATTTAATAATTAAATTATTCGTGTTGCTTATAAGAGTAAAATCGCAAAACGATTCGGATTATAAATAAAGTTCTATGCATTTAGCTGTCCTTTTAATTTAACCAGTAGGAAAAAATAAGTTGAAAATTTAAAACCCGACTACTGAAATATCGCGTTCTCCACGCGCGAGAAAAGTACAAAACAAGATAATATGCATTAATGTGTTACATAAAATACAAATCATAATGATGATAGTCGCCGTAGTCGTACTTCCTAGCTCCAGGTGAGTAATTTCTTTTCTAAAAAACTTACACAAATTCTGTTCTACCCCGGACTCGAACTGGGGACCTCTCGGTCCTTAGCGCGTAGCGCTTGCTACCAATAGAACAACGACGCAGTTATTAGTTAGACCAAGGTAAAGATGCGTAGTATAAAACAAAGTCATGTTGCTGTTTAACTGACCCTAAGTATGTTTAAATCTTTAAAACTACGCATAGGATTGATGCGGATAGTTAAAATAGATATAGTGTTTCAAGAGAAACCTTTCTCTATGTACGTACATAATAACTGATCGCTAATAAATAAATAAGGGTTATACCTCAAAATCGTGCCAGCCAGTTACTCGTGACAAAATGTAACCCCCACGCAACCGCATCTAAACCGTAAAGACAAGGATTGTTATAAATAGAAGCGGATTCAATTTTGTTCGTTACGTTACGCAGCGCTATCTAGTGGGCGCAGACGGCGGCAGACGTGCGGAAAATTGAGAAAAATTGAAACTGCCTAGGGCTGCCCACGACTTGACCTTTAAGAGAGAGGGTTGAACGCGTGTGTATAGTGATAGAAAAAGCTTGTTCTTTTCCTATGTTTTCTGATTAAGGATGTAGCTGATCATCACTGGTCAATCATGCATGGCCATGACGGAAATATTAAGGATTCGCTTTCCGCAGAAACCACCTAAATAAAATCGACACGTAGGCCGTAATAGGCCTAATTAGATGCCAGCTTTTAACAAACAGCCCAGCCAATTTTATCAGGTGGCTTGGATATATTTAAGGCTGTATTTCTTCGTAACTATAGGGTGGCAGAGCTGGCGAAATGCCACAGTCCCTCGACCAATGAGGAGGCCCCGGCTCAAGAGGCCACATGCTCAGAAATAGCAACTTCTAAAGATATAAATATTTGTCTTTATGGGATTACGCGTTATTAGGAGTAGCAAATACATAGCTACTTACTGCCCGACGATTCTAAAGATATCTCGGAGTTATTTTTTAAGACCCTATCTATAAATTTGCTTCGGTCCTTAGGTGGTATAGTTACGCCACTGCTACGATGTTGGTTCGTTTAGCTTGGAGCAGCCTTGTCATCATGCCGGTGGCGTCGTGGCTTAAGGGCTTAGCCGGAGCACCATAATGCCGCCAAGGCGATGAGGTGCACCGCTGTGTTTTAGTCGGTCTATGGGGTCTCCCCTGGCACCCTCTGTGCCCAGGAGCCGCGGCTGGCATTTACCATCTTATCGCCAGTCGCCGGGGAGTCCGGCACACCACTGGGAGAGAACCACCTTTCCCGGTGAAGGTGCATAAGGCATTTCATCGCTTCACCGCATCAAAAAAAGCTTCGTCATTATCACCGGACTTGTTTTTTTTCGGAGGACTTAGCTGTAAGCCTCAGGCGGCTTTTACAACTTCACCGGGCTGGCGGGGTGCGGAAGGCTCACACCTCTAAGATATTTAGCAACGTTTGCCTGACGGCGTCCCCTAACGGGGCTCGAACCTCGGCTCAGGGCGTTGCTGGGACGGTCCCTAATGCGGACGTAGGTTTGGGGAGAGAAACGACCCGGCACGTGCCAGTAGCGGGTAGTGAGGTGGAGAGACGCGGAACTTGAAGGGCGGTTTCGCGACGTTCTAGGACCCCGCCGCCCTTAAGTTGTCAGCCCTGGCTAGCGTGGGAGAGGGTGAGCGGGGCCGACCGCCCGTGACGTCACAGGCGCGCCCGCTGACAACTTGTTAGATTAGACATTTCACACAAGGCTTAGTATGTGGGTGATATTGGCGACATAAGTACTGTTGACATTGTAATCATTCTTTATAGGACGGTGGTTAATCACAGTTTGAGTTGCTCTGTTGAAAAGCTTAAAAGCTTCTTATTCTGTTCCTTTATTAATTAGAGAACAATGATTACCTAGATTATTAATGCGAATTTACTGAACTAATAATGATAAAATTTGGTACACAGATAACTTACAGACTTAGAAAGAACTTGAAAAGAGTAGTGTTTTAGCTATGTAACGAAGTCATGCGGATGGAGTAAAGTATGTGGAAAGCTAATATGAAGTTTTTGATTGTAAACCGTTATTTCGCTAATCTTGTTCATAAATCGGAATGTGAGTAAGATAAGTGTCAGAAAAGACGTATGGCAGCTGACAGCTTTTTCTTTATTGCGTGAAGATTACGTTTTATCCTTAACTTAACCTGATCATTACCATCGTCTACATGGACAGGTTTCAATAGGCATTTTTCCTCATTTGATAAAAATAAGTAAAGAATAAATCAAAATACTCTGTTTAAGAGATGTTTCTATCGACTTCTTTCAATATTAACCCTGTCAACATAAAACCACCCAATAACCAGTATTAAAACTCAATATTAAAGATGAATGTACATATTTGTAGAAGTTTTTAGCGCGTCCCACGACTTTTGCGCGCGGATGTACTACGCAAGTGACATTTAAAAATAATTTTACGCTACGGAACTCGTTTTAGCCGTTTCGTAACCAAATGCCGAGATATTAAGTTGGATTCACACTGGTGCTAATCGTAGTTTTTTTTGTGGTAAACCAGAAAACAAATACTGTTTCGGTTTGTTTTTTTTCCTAAGACTTCATTTGAAAATGAGTCAACTGAATAGTTTAAGCGTCCCATTTTATTTTATATGATATCAAATTTCTAATGAGTACCGGCTGCAAATGTCATTTTATTTATTTATATTATCACATAAGTTATGCAAACAGATTACAATCATAATATGGTCATACATCAGGTATAATAAGTGTGATGAAACTAGACGGACTTTATACAGCACACACAGCGAGACTTATTTTTTTCCTACCTGACATACGATGATGACTTGGAGTAGCCTCGTCATCATCACCGGACTTGTGGGGGAGCGGATGGCTCTCACCCCTATGATTTTATCTTACAATGTTTTCATGATGTGGTGGCCAAATTGTAGGTACTTTTTATTTAACTTGAATTATTTTCATATAGCAGCATCTCTTAAAGTTAGACTTTGACCAAAATTTGGGAATAATCCACATAATTAAATGTGTAGCTAATAACTGGTACACTAAAAACTAGAACAATATCAAACAAAAGCTTGCATTAAACCGGAATTTGGTTTGTATTGGCAGCAAGTAGAAAGTTAAGCCAGTAGCAAAAAGTCGTATGTCATTTCCTACATTTGATAAGAGTTTAATGTCGCGCCGCGTGAAATGTACAAGCCTATGACGTAGTTGCGTGTCTAGACTCATTTACGGTATGACGTCATCGCTCCTACGCGACCCTTGAGCCCAGACAGGGAACAGGAACAGTAATGGCTACGCAAATATAATGACGGCCTTGGCCGTAAAATAAACCAAATTGTTTGCACAATACAGGCGTTAACGGAGAAGGTAAAATAAAATAAAATGTGAAAAGTTACTAAGCAAAGTTACTGGCAACTTGTAAAATATTGTGTGGCGTCGGAATAGAAAAAAAAACACATTTACCAGCGAAAGGAGACTTTTTTTCATACATTTAATAATAGCCAATTAGGTGTTCGGGTAGTGGATCAACTACCACTAATTGTCATTTATTTTTCGAGTAAATCATTTTTCTCATTTCGTAGAAGTCACTTGTAATTTGTTTTATGTTTATTGTACTCTTACTTGTAGTAACTCAACGTATGATTATAAATATTTTTGTTATTTTGTACACCTTGGGAAATCCGAAGCGCTACAAAAACAAAATATTATTTAAACCAGTAGAGTGTAGCATTAAAGCGGTGTCAGCGTTTACCCTTCAAGCGGATAGGTATTAGAGGTTTATTATTCGTGAAAATCCCATTCAAGATAAACACGAGGAACGAAAGCGAAAATTGTGCTCCATATATTTCGCCATAGGCGTTAATAATGGGGTATTGAAGCTTTTGGACGACTTTCCGGCGCCTTAGTCTACGGACCGATCGCGACCTTTACCCGCGAACCTCATTCATTTCAGTTTATCTTGATAAAGTATTCAAGCATGCCTGTACTCACGGAGCAATGTATCCTGCTTCATGTCCGAAGTCGTCCCTAGCAACACGGGAGCTAAGTAATGAAATTTGTGTGGCAGTTAAAGCAATTATCCCATTTATTGTCTAGACAACGGCAGACGGTGCTGTATAAATTATAAGCGAGTGTACTACGCCTCTCTGAGTTAGCGTTGATTTTGGTAAATAGGACATGTCTGTTCAGATTACTTCTTAAGCCTACAAAAATAGGTAGTATCGTTCTTATATATGGTTAGATATGAGACTTATAATGTATCTAAGTCTGATAATAGATCTTATTTATCAAATTGTAAAGAAAAGAACTGTGAAGAAAAACGTCGCGAGGAAACTTGTAACCAGTGGACACAACCAGCAAGTGGCCAGCAAGGTTGACTAGATGTAATCACCCTAGTAAAAGGTAGGCGCGAGCTCCTAGGTGGGGACGATTATATGGACTATGATGAAAATGAAATGAAAGAAATCAGAAAGAGACATAAGATGCCCTGCCTCTTAAAGAATGATGCTAACATTTTTTATTTCTGCTAAAACGCTACTAGCAAAGTAACAACACACGCTTGATTAGCCTGAGAAACTTTGCATCCAATAGTGACCTATTTGCGCTAAAATGTCACACGGCGTTCAGACAAACGGCACTTCATCATACATAGCCTACATGCATTCATTCGTGATGCAATCTGATGGTTACTGCAGACGCGCGTATGTCACGCGCTTACGTAATGCATTGGTTAAATAAAATGATTCTGCTACTTTACTGTTGCAGGTCAAGATTCCTGAAGTTTTGTTTTTAGTTCATAATGTAGCAGATTTCATATGAAAATTGTGCATTTTATACACAAAGATCGCAGAAAGCCCGAATTAGCAATATTGCAACCAGTTACCTAGAAGATTATTAACAAGTCATTATAATTTTATTTGTTGGGCCTTCAGTAAACATCAAAACTCATAGATGATTGAAACATTTTATCTATAGGCGAAAAGAGTGTGCAAAATTATTTATTCCTTAAAAATAACAGATGGACTAAACATGATGAATGTATTTTTGATATGGACTGGTGAGGCTCTCTGGAGATTCCTCTGTTAAATTTATGTCTCTATAAAGGAACGTAATGTCTCCCACAACACCCATATTCCGTAACGACACGCACTGAAAAAATAATAACGTTGAAACCGAGTGCACGCTAATTTGTATTTAATGATAACCTGTCGTAGTGCAGTAATTAGCATGCACTCTAGATTCATTCTTGAGTCGTATATGATGTGTTTGTGTGCAAATATCGGTATGAATTGAATGCGTTGGTATCGTCAGTGTTTTGTTTTCATTGTCGTTGGCTACGTTAATAACAAAGCAATATTCGACACTTCTCGTCAAGATTGACATACCGTGTAGTCGTAATTGATCAAAGATTAAATCTAGCTTGCAGTAACCTTCTCGTCATCATCGAGACTTCGCCTTGTGCAATTTACTTGCATTCGTGAGACCCAGCTTGTCCATAGTGTTATCAATGATTGCTGTTGTATCAATCTTTTATCATTAACGTTTTTTTATGATAATATCAAATCATTACCCTTGTCAAGTAAATAACTCTTCGTTGTCAAGTAATAAAAGAGCAGAAAATAACTTGTTTTTGTTCTGATTGACTTCGCCAAACCTGGTCTCGAGTACAAACTCGTATGACCATTATAATGAGCACCAGATTTTGTGTGAAAACTCGTTTTACTTTTCCAAATTTATAAAATAGAACTTTTGGATACTCGCAGAAATGGTTGTTTAAGCTTAGTATTCTTATTCAAGGCTCCTAAGAATACTGTGTTGAAATTATGACTAAGAAGGCATAATAATTTAGATAATTAATTTTATAACTAGAGATAAGTGATTATAACCACAAGGCCACAATTAATGTCAGTGAATTACATTAACCATTGTAGAAATTCGAATTAGTAAATCAACTCGGGATACTAGGTTGGTCTCATGTAAGTTCGACTGGAAGTATCTTGAAAATATAGGTATAGTATTTTCTTTTGGAATTCACGTTTTATTTCAGCCTCATCTGTCAATAAACCAATTCATATTAATCATTGTCCTAAGTACTATAACTGTAACATATTAATAGAGTGTGCATGTGCAGAATGCAAACACCAACTAAGCAATTGAGTAAACCTCTCGCTATCTTTTCTGACTCTAAGAGTTCTTTCCCCGGACAGCATTTAGGTTACATCCAAAGGTTCTAATGAGAACAAATCAAAATATGTACCGGCACTCGATCGAAATAATAGCTGATACGAGAACGGTACCGAGTCACCCGGATGCGAATCCACTATTGGCCGGTGAAAGTAGATCTTACAAAAAATGCTCCCATTCCTTGCGCCCGCGCCGCTTGATATTTCATGAGACGTTCACTTAAGGCCCGGTCATTTGCACTTTTCATACCAATATAAACCCTAACCAGAACAAATAAGGCCCCTGAAACATAGTTCACAACTACGTGATGACAAAAGCTTTTGTCACTTACATTTTTCAAAGAGATTTACTGTTGTTTTTTCAAACCTAAACAAATGAACGCGATAGTTGTTCGGTCTGGCTTTTCCAGCAACATAAATACAATACAATAAATAAATGTTATTGCCAAATGCAATCGCTTTTACTTGTAATTACGTTTAAAACTGATTGCACTGGTTTGCAATAGCACCGAGGCTATAAATATGCTATTTACCGAATAATTTTCTGTAATCATGAAAAAAACATGCTACGTAACATTGTTTTAGTTAGTTAGAGTTTGCATAATCGCATTACTTGTCGTTTTCAGTCGTTTAATTTATTTCTTATTGCCAACTTATGTCACACGCCAATTACGATTAAATTTAATTAAAGATCGTATTTCCATTTGCAGCTACTGATTTATGAAACATTTATGAAAATTAAACATTGTTTCCCCGTTAACACGAAGCAATTACCAAACTATAATTACACCCAAACAAATTACTAAAACAAATCAATCTTAATTGCATCTTTACATGAGAACGATGCAATAAAACTATACTCGGGACCGGGCCCAATTCATCGATGTGTTTAATTTTAGGCTCTATCGTTTTATTACACATCTCTTTCACTCTTACAGATATTGGTAGTGTAGGAAGGAGACAGGTATGTGTTTGAATGTCAATTGTTCCGAAGTGGTTTCTAGCTCTCACAAGAACTTCACAATGAATGAGTGAATGATAAATTGTTTTGATAAGCGGCGCGAGGTAGCTGTAACTGTTGTTCTTTGTGAACCTTACAGCGGTGAATTAATTCTCATAAAGATACATCTCTTACTTTACAGTTGGATTCGAGGAGGTTTTACTACGAAGAAGAAAACGAGGCTACAGAAAATTTGTGTCTTTTTGGTAACATTTTTATATACGTTGCCTTTTTAAGACAGGATCAACTGTTTTTATTTAACGCTAAGCAAGTTTACTCGTTTCAAGAGATCATCCTAAATCCTCGGCAACGGAAGATTTAAAGAAAAATATCAAAGTTGAAACATCTTAGGGAAAGTTTATCAGTGTCACGAAGTCGAAACTTAATTAATTTCTCCATTAAGCTCGCTTGCGTCATGAGAAAGTAAACGAACGCTTGAGCTAAAGTGAGTATTCCAATGCAGTCATCACTGATAGTAGCTATATACGCCCCAATTAAGGGGGTCTTATAATACCCTAAACTAGAGAGCGATGAGGCCTTGCTCTAGCAACCCGAACTAAGAGCGGTAGGCCGCTCTGGCTAATTTGGTGTTCCTTGATTACCCGAGCGCTACTGTGCTATAAAAATGTATTCCTACTACGTTTAAAAAAAGAAAATTATCAATGTTCCATATTTGTGCAATGAAGACCAATACCGATGAGGAACTGCCCAGTCTTAAGCCGTAAATTGCCCGTTTAGTTTATTATGCAACAAATTGAGTATCTCCACGTGCAGGTTGCATCACTATGCAAATGCATTGTGAACGGCCGTGTGTAAGCGAACCGGATCAGCGGTATATTGTCTGTCTGTGCAACGTTCGCATCTAGACGCGGGCAAGACGTAAATGTCAATAGATGCAGTGTTCTTGGAGAGAATCTCTGAGCCGTTCCGTCTGTTACCAACAGAGTTGTAGTGAATGCATTAAGATGGTAGTATCGTATGATGATCCTGTTCAAAGTAAGGGACTATTCAAGCACTAGGTATATCATTACACATGTTTATCTTAGCATCTCAATACGATCGGATTTCGATGCGAGAGCAAACATTATGTTCCAAATCACGTGAAGTTTCTGAGTGGATAGTAATGAACGTTCCTCATCATATTGATAGACAAAATGTCTCCCGTTGTAAGGATACCTCAGTTGATTAGATGTTGTTTAGTACAGATGTCAAGCTGGTTAGTTCTAGAGGCTTCGTGTTTAGACAACCGTAATTTATTTCAACGATGACTTTGTTGCCTGACCTTTCGCAATACGCTCTCTCAATCCAATATAGCGCACGTGGTTTATGATAAAACGCTTAAGCCACATTGGCTTTCATAAAATGTTAATACAACACCTCTAAATGTCATATGCTAATAAATCTGGTCTAGCAATTCGGGTTTACTAAATTGATTTGACCACTAGATGAAAATAGTCATTGGTTAATTTTACTGGAAATGTCAAAATTACATTAGGATCAATGTAAAATTGTAAAGTTAGACCGTTAATATTTTTAGTTTAGTTAGTCAGGCGCTTATGTCACGCCATCTGGAGAATAGTTTAGTTTGGTAACCCTGGTTTGTCGATGCTTATTATTAAGTGTTTCTTCGGTGCTGGTTTACAAATTGGCCAAATGTTGCGAGCGTAGCGTTGCGCCACCAAATATTGTCCCTCGGGGATCACAATTCGGCTCAAGGAACTCACCCCTTCTCAGGTTGCTAGGATTTATAACTCGCGAAAAGAATTTTTACATTTTTTTTCCTTGTACCATTAGCCCTTTTGAATGGCCAGAAACAATCTTAATAATTTTAGAATAGCTATTAACGCTTTTAAACTTGAAGATGTAAAAGGATCTATCTTCAAAGTAAATAATAAGTACCAGATTTAACACAAAAATTAAATAAAATACGTAAATAAATCGTTGACCACCAGACACCAGTTGCTAATTTTTTTTCGGAAATTATTAAATTAATGAAGTCAATAATTTATATGACATGTGTTATCTTCATTACTCTTTCGACAGAACTTATTTCGGAATTTAGTCTCATTAAAATTGTCTTCTTCTTATCGAAATCCATTAGCAACCATATAACGAAACGCTTTCTCCGATTCAAGTAAATACGTAACTTAAGTGCAAGAATCAATGTAGAATGTGAATAGACACTCAACAAGGAAAAGTACATATCTTCTGACCCCGTGAGTATAAAGGTCATATGCTGCCAATATCTTCTGACCCCTAAGTATATAAAGGTCATATACCTACTGCCTTTACTGTAACATATTTTTAAATGCTATAAAATCGTATCTTATTCAGTATTCGAATGCTACCGACATTTGCACAACCCGTTATATCAACCTTATCGATGAATAATAATTCTTTGATCGGTCAATCATCAAGAAATCTAGAAACTAGTATTTAGTTATCATTTTAAAAGTTGTAAAGCCAAATGTCAGGGTTGTTGGGTTGTTTAAAGAGTGAGGTTTGGGCGTAGGCTAGGCTAGTCTAGATTCTAGACCGCGGCTAATATACTCAATAACTTTGTGCAAATGTGCATGCATACATTGTTGCGAACTTAAGAGTTATTAGGCCTGAGTATTTTACAATGTCTTTAATCCTTTTATTGGAAGAAAAACGTATCATATTTAAAGTTTATCTTTTTAAATACATAATTAAGTAAACAATAACAATTGTCTGATCCTAATAAATACTACCAGTATATAGCATTTAGATGATGCGGTAACCTATTCAAAAAATAACATCAAAAGGATGAGTCACCTATAGTAACTATAGACTCGGTCAGGTAATAAATCTCAAATGATACTATCGTCTATTTCGTGTTTGATGATATACCTACCTAAAACCTACATACACACATCAAAATAAATCAATTAACACGTGTCAAACCGGTAATATGATAAATTTTTGTATTAATAAGAAGAGAGACAATGAGTTTCCTGAGATCTTATACCGTGTAAATGTGATCTACGGGCGCTACAATGGTCCATATAATTTTCATATATTTCTTTACCAATTTTCTTGATCCGTCTACTGGCTGACCTTCCTCTTCTATGTTTAGAATGCTAATGTTACTCTCTATTTTTTTTATTTACCATCAGTGATCTACAATGGGTAATGTTTCAGAGTTACGTCATTTCTAGCACATATCAATTGGTCTGGCTCATGCGTGCTTCACCGCCGACTAACTGCGAAAATAAACAGGAATAATCGAGCTACGAACATGAGCACGATTTCTCGAATGGAAATTTATTCGCAACCTTCTGAAGGGTATACAACACTGGCTTATAGGTAATCACTTTTTCATCTGCACCTACATCGCCTACTAAAATTATGCAGGTACTTTTATATTTTCAGTAACAAATAAGCATTGAAACGCTTGTTTGTTATAGTCATGCTTTTCAATAACTATACCTAGCAAGTAGATTACCACACCTATGATTAAGGCAAAAAATCTTGTTGTTTTCTTTGGAAAACTAGTTTGAATACACGTGGTTCGTACACCTACGAGATTCGTACCTACACCAAAAGTGTTTTTCCGAGTAGAAATAGCCTTTAAAAGCTGCTCGCTGTGTTATGTTATCAGTAACGGCAAACGTTTGTTAATATCACTAGCGTGAATACAATTGACAGGAGTTTAAAAAACCTATCAAAAGAACAAGTTTTATATTGAATATTTTTGCGTTCACAATTTAGAACTAGAGTCAATAATTAAATGTCAGCCAATCAGAAACAAATCTTTAAGTTAGAATTATGATATTAACAATTGTTCTCAAATAAACTTTACTTCTATTTTACGCTTTCCATTTTCATTTTATTTGTCTTGAAAAATAATAATAATTCTTAGCAATAGTTAAATGGTTTGGACGCGATATTGAACGAATAAATTTGCGTATTATGAGTTTGTTATCGACTGGGCATAATTTGCAAAACGGCCTTGAAATGCTATTTTACATAACTACAGTTATCTATAGAGAATTCACATTTTAACAACACATTTCGCACTTTGCGTAGGTGAATGTTATATATGATGTAAAACGAGAAGTTGTTTTGAACTTAAAGATACGAATGCCTCAATATTCCATAGGTTATTGTTACGGTCAGGAGTTTTAGTAAAAACTAATAAAACCATAAATGTTCTAGTATAACCTACACCGTATTAGAAAAGAAAGACATTTATTATGTTAGTTACGTGAATGATACTAAGTGTATACTTTTATTATCTTTGTAGTATAGTTTTTGCCAAGTGGTGAAATATAATATATTTGTGTACTTACTTTATCACACGTATCTTACATAAATATATTTAGTTGTTATATATTATTTAAATATAGCTTTCATAAGACTTAGCGATTTTTTTATTGCTATCTTGAGGCCTAAATAAATGAAGATATTTGACTTTGATTGTTGATTTGAATTGTAACTAGTCTTAACAAGCTAAATAATTGAGCTTGTTATATAAGAACAATGAAGATTCGTCCCTATCTCTTACTCAACAGAGTAGTCAAAATATTGGGGATATCCAATGATTAATCGTCATTTGTTTCAATAGATAAGTGAACGGTGACAATTATTTTGTGTGATCAGTTTAAGCAGACCACTTTCGTCATTTGTTTCATTATTGGAGAGTTTAACCGAAGAAAAATTTTAGTTTTCTGGCGAAGTGTGTTAAAGCGATTCTGAATCTAACATCAATGTTTACATTTTCCATCTGTAGCTTTATATAAATGCAATCGTTGGGTGGAGCATCTATCTATTTGCCAAATTCCAAAACCAAAAAAAAGCCTGTGGTCTTTCAAAGGGATCTGACTATTTGCATACCAAAATGTCAATAAGACATATCCAGCCGTTTCCATAAATTAATTACTAAAAATAACTTATAAGATATCGTGTATTTTTGGATATAAGATGAACGTTTATTGGTTTGTTTTGTAATAAACCTGGTATGAACGACTTCTTTATAACATACCTAACTAGAAACATCGGACCAGGTGATAAAATTTACGTTTAGCGGAGCATTCGAATGGCCTGTGGCTAGCCTAGGCTAGGTGAAACAAAATTAAAACTAGCGTCACGTTCAATAGCGTTTGGTATTTCCCACAGCATAGCTGGCCCGGGTGAATGGCCGGTGCTGTTGGGCACTGACGCCCATCTCACAGCGTCTGACAATCCCGAATACTCCGAAGCCTTTAAAGGCTTATTTGCATAGATCTTAAAACCAGAGTCAACGCCCGCCCGACCTTAGGCCTAGAGGTGTTTTGGCAAGGCAAACACGCGGTAAACCAAGGTACCCCAGGTACCTTCGGCGAACGTTTTCGTTAAGTTCAAGGAGGTTTAACGTGCCTACTTCGATGACATCTTTATGTATAAGCATACAGTGATAAATCATACATCACACCTGTAATCGTTTAGGATGTAAACACAATGCCCTAAGATTCTGACTCAAATTTTAGCCGGATACAATCGGTCTGATAATACTGACGCATTGCTTGATCATCGCCAATGTAAACAGAAAAACATACTTATAGTTTGTAAACTCCCTCAACAAGATACATTTTAACGGTCAAATACTAAATGATCGTATACAAGTCTAGTTGTGAGTCTATTTATTTTCTCTGTATAGTTTAGGCTTGGTTAGATCGGAAACTCATCAGGCATTCGGGAGGCGTGAGCGAGGTCAGTGACCGGGTTCGGCTCGCTGTTCGGTCCCGCACTAGCTCCTGCGTTTGCGCATAAATAGTAGCCGCACTGATCATTATCAATGTTCCCTATTAATATGAACCTGGAAATGTTTATTACGTCACTATTTTTCGGCTTTGCTTTTAGCAGTTGCTCACTAGATGACACATAATAAAAATGTAAGCAAACGTGCTTAGTCGAAATGATAACTATCATAAGACTAGACAAAAGTAATATTGTTGTGTCACATTGTCGTCAAAGGCAAGACGTTTTATGTTAGAAGAGCTTTTTAAATCAAAAGCGTAATAAAAATTATGAATCCTTATATCTTGGTTTATAAGATTTATGATGTATTGATTAACTTTTGAATTAAAATTATAGCTAATAATAGGTTCTTGATATATATCTAATAAAACACGTCACATGGGCAGAACCTCCACTATTCCTATACTCGGATATTTAAAAAAAAACTAAAGAGAACGTTAAGAGAAAGAAGAAGCTGTCAAACAAATGCCTATCTCGTAGGTTGCGAGCGTGTGCCCGCTCAGCGGTCAAGGTGAGGGCCGCGCTATCCGCAACGGCCGTGGTAATGACCCGCGCCTATGACTACCCAACCTATCCTACTTAACTCGTTTACTTTGTAATGTATTTTCGGATGTGATGTTTCGGCGTTCGGAGTTTGTTTTAGCGAATCTGATGTGAGCTTCATTTGTTTCTTGATAACTTGGCGACATAAGAATGAACGAAAAGAAAACCACCTCTTTAATAACTAGATTCAACTATCTTAATTTACTCTTTTTTATTGTACTTAATCTATTTTCGGATGTGATATTTCGGCGTTCGGCGTTTGTTTTAGCGAATCTGATGAGAGCTTCATTTGTTTCGAATTAACGAATAGAGAACAACCTCCTTAATGTCTACCCAACTACATATCTTGATTACCTCTTTTTACCCGACTACGGCAAAGCAAAAGGAGGGTTATGATTTTGACAGGCTATGTATGTATGTATGTATGTATGTTCATCTGTTTCCACATAACTTCTAAATTGCTTGTCAGAATTCGACAAATGACATATCATTAGAAGCGTCTTAATTGTCCGCTGGTTATAGGCTATATAGGGTTTCACAAAATCTAATGTGGCGCCCACTAGCGGACAAAACATACAGAGTAAAAAAATAAAGTTAAGATAAATACGCCGTGTTTGGTATCATTGGAAAGCGCTTTACTTGTACATTTTAAATATATATATATTACTAGCATTTGCATGTGACTTTACGTATATTCATGGACTGATTGCATATAGTTCACATCTTTTCGTTCATAGCTTCTTTACTACGTCCCCTTAAAATATAAAACATGTTGGTTCATCAATTTAACTTTTGATAATATTATGCGCCACAAATACACTTTAACACCAAAATAGTACAAATAATAAAAAGTTAAAAACTAAAACCCAACTACGACAAAAAACGACGCTGAAAAAGTATAAAACAAGACTTTTAGAACACTATGTAGAGATAGGTTTTCATGTTTGGAAAACCGCAGTCACACGTTGTCAAAGTGCTACGGTAGGTAGGTACTTGTGTATGGAACGTGTGAGTACGCCTTTCCAAACATGAAAACTTATCTCTACATAGTAAATATTGCATACTTCAAAATAGTATTGTATGACATTATTGTCAATTTTCAACATAAGCATTTTGGTAGAGTCTACTGTGTCCATTTACTTGGAACTACATAAGCAACTTTGTTCAGTTCAGTGTTCTAAAAGTCTTGTTTTATACTTTTTCAGCGTCGTTTTTTGTCGTAGTTGGGTTTTAGTTTTTAACTTTTTATATATTGTTATGTATTTTCGGATTACATTTTTCGGCGTTCGGCGTTTATTTCAGCGCGAATCTGATGTGAGCTTCATTTGTTTCTTGATTCCTTGGCGAATAGAGCACTACCTCCTTTATGACTAACCATCTATCCAACTTTACTCTTTTATATTGTAATGTATTTTTGCATGTGATGTTTTGGCGTTCGGTGTGTGTTTTAAGCCGCAAACTGATGAAATCATTTATTTGCTTACTAAATGTACATCTTACATGATCTAAAGTGGGCTTCATATGTGTCTTGATTCCTTGGCGATATAAGAATTAACGAAAAGAAAAATAACTTCCTTTAGGACTAACCAACTATCCTACTTGACTTTTTAATTTGTGATGTATTTTCGTATGAGATGTTTCGGCGTTCGGCGTTTGATTTAGCGCGAATCTGGTCTGATATGAGCTTCATTTTTTTGACTATATGATGCTAATGTCAATATCTAAATACAGAACATCCTACTTTTTAACCGACTTCAAAAAAAGGAGGAGGTTCTCAATTCGTCTGTATGTATAATATTTTTTTTTTTTTATGTATGTTCACCGATATTTTCGTCAATTATAGACGGATTTCAAAATTTTTTTCTTATAAAATATCGGAACTACAATTCTTTATTAGATGTCTATGTAGGATAATGGATCTCAGTGTAAAAAGACTGGTGAATAATTTGGTTTGACTTTATTAAATTGGTAAGTAAGTAGGTACGTTAATTCCCTCCAGTTTGATAAAATATACCTAAAAGCTTATGTAAAGTACAATAAATAAAAATCCTTACACGACATTGGCTTACGTCAACAAGCTGATATAGAAGTAAATATTATTTATTAGCTAATTTCCATATTTACAATCGCAAAATTAGACCGATAGGCATTATTAGAAGATTACAGTATCTAAGATTATGACGTGACAATAATAAAGAGGCCGTATTTCACATCTTATCAATCTTAACACTCGCGATCGCTTTATTGCAATAATAAACAGTGTTGAGTAAGTCCAGCACAATAACATAGTTCTTTGCGTTTTTTATCTGTTTGCTTAATGCCGTAACGCGTCGGTTCGACGACCCTTTGGTGTTGCCATGAATTGAGTGTATCCGACAAGAAAACCCGTGAAAATTAACATCTAATAACTCTTTTTTTTTATTTGTTGTTTTTAATGCTATTAAGGAAATGTTAGTGGATAGATTTGGAGGAGACCTTTGCCCAGCAGTGGGATGACATAGGTTAAATAGAAAAAAAAAAAAGAAATGTTATTTTTTCTGTAAAGAAATGTTTACGGACCGATAGTGTTTGATCACTACCGGTGGTGGCGCCACCGGTGGCTAACGGGTAAAGTTGATGGAAGAATTAGCATTGGTGACTAATTGCCTGGATAGTTCAGAGGTTAGAGCAACCGACGCGAAATCGGGAGGTCCGGTGGTTCAAGTCCCCGTTCAGGCGGGGTCATGAATGCGATTTTTTTTACCAAATTTTAAATCTAATAACTCAATATATAACGTGGTAACTATTGCAATGCCTTTTAAAAAACTAGATGTACACAATTGACTCAGAATTCGAATGCCCTCACTACCGGCACTTCTATAAAATTTATAACACGTAACGTAAAGAATTTAATATTATGTTGTGCAATTGTAGGACATATGTAATGAAATTGTATCAATTACACTTAAATTACCTACTTATAAGCCAAATAATATAGGTAAAGTAGTTAAACAAATATGTTACGTGATGTATTTGCAAAACCATATATAATTGCTTTTAGTAAAAAAGACAATAGATTGGCTGCCATAAATTTGAATATATCAATTAAAAAGCCTGTTCTATATTGCTAACCGTTGCTTATTAACATGTTTATTAGCGAGATAAATATGCCATCGGGAGGTATCTTGATGATCATGTCAGCTGTCAGTGTGGCAGGAAAAGTCAATCATTAACATAGGTTAGTGTACAAGCAAAGAAAAACAAAACGATCGCCTTCACGGGAGGTCGTAGTAACACTTGTGTCAAACAATACAGCTTCAGGGTCATTGTGAAAAGTGATATGTATTTCAACATACCACCCGTCACTAAAACCCTATATTGAAAAATTTCTACACAACGTTGCGTAAGTACTGTATCTACATTCTGCAGTATTTACCATTTCATCTCATAGAATATTATTTTCTGTGCTTTGCTTCGTCTACTGTCAGAGATACTTGGCAATACTGATTAAGGTTTGACAGGTCGACCTACGTAATATTTCGAAATCTCTAGAGAAGTGGCATGAACAAGCGAGAGTGATGTTATTTCAAAATTATTTACTTGAAATACGACAATACCTCATACTGTAGCCATGAATGGCATTGTGAATGTTATGTTCTGTAAACGAATACCTAATGCACTTAAATATAAACATTATAAGGTACTATTTATGTTTTACATAAGTCTTCGATGTCCAACCATCTACATATTTCCATCTATATATGTATTTCCGACAGTAATTATGATTCTCCTTGTTTTAGATGAGAACAATGAGTAGTCAGCTACATCGTGATCTTTTCGTATTATTTTTTTATAAAACAGTTTGAATGTGCTGAACTAATTCTGATCTGAACTGATCGTCATCTACATTGACTAGTAATTGACTCATTCGTTTGTTTTAAGGAAACGTACGTGTTAAGGAAGAGTGGCTCTCTCTGGCACAGGTGCTCCTTGCACTTAAAAGAGGAAGTCTACCCTACATTTTGTTACTGTTAAAATGTTTTTGTGATAAAATATTTTTTATTTATTTATTATTATTTATTTTAGTAAGTACCCGTGTCATTAAGTCATGTAATGCCCTTCCAGCTCATGTTTTCCCTCCCTCCTATGATCCTGGGCTCTTCAGGCGGGGCGTGAAGTTAGCCTTTTATAAAAAAAAAAAAAACTTTAGTTTTAATTTTGAAATAGGGTCTCTGTTTCGTCGTAGGTTCAAGTCTAGCCAATGTCAATGTCAAATGTCTCTGTCCCCTGTCAATTTTCAGCCGAGACGTCCTGAACAAGATTTATTAAAGCGTGCTCCTATTAAATCTACTATTCGTTATTTTCAGGACATGCAAGAGGTCCTGGACGAGGACTCGGGCATGAGCGACTGGCTGATCCGCGACTCCAAGTCTGGCGTGGTGTTGCACGACCGGTTGATGACCGACGCGGCCCTGGGCGCTGCGCCCATCAAGACAGAGCACTCCTACAGCCTCCACTCCGACAATGAGTCTGCGCCTTCCTCCCCGCATCACACCAAAGTTGACGGTACGTTGGTACATTGTTGTCTATTTGCGCAAACACTTGCTAATTATTTAGAGTTTCGAGTCACAGGAATTCATGCACCTACGTCAGACATGTACATGGCTTCCCGTGTCGATATTTTACCACAGATAAAATATTGGTAAGGTGCCCATCCGATTTTGACCATTGCAGCCGATCTCAATGGAGATCAGCTAACTGCGTATAGTAGTGAACAAATGCAGTCACACACACCGCAATGATGATGATAATGACAATGCTACTTAAATTCGTTATCAGTCAGAAAATAAAAAGGATATATAAGTGCACTATCATAGAATGTAGATTGATGAAAAATTAGACGCAGGACCACCGGCTTAATGTACTTTCCGAGGCAAAGCCGTGCAACCGCCAGCTTCCTCATTCCGGGATTTGTAATTTCTCAATAGAAAAATTAACAGATCGCGATTCGAACCTCCTCTCGAACTTCTAACTATAAACAATAGCATCATACATGGCATGCTCTTTAAATGTGTGAGTAAAAGTTGTTTAAACGATGAGTCGCCCTGCCTTACTTGTCCATTGCTATAGAGCATCAATCAATCAGCATAGCTAGAAGTCTACATATAAACAGGCGCGGTAACTATAAAGTCAATGTGGAGATGAGTCCGGATATTCTACTTAAGATTTAATTAGTTAGGTCTGTAATTGCATGCCTGTCTCTACTAATTAACTTCATGGTATAAAGTCATCAATAACCACTCAATTATCCATTGACAATTCAATGGGGCCATCGTCTTTTCTTACTTTATGATAAAAGTGATTGCGCCTCATTCTAACTGACACTAATTCATCCAATTTGGGTGTAAGATACTCATTCAAAAAGCCAAATAGTCTTACATCGAGAATGGTAAATTAGACGACTGTTGTTGAAACAAGATCCGATATGTGTATTTCTTTAGAATTTTAGACTTTGGAAGCTTAAGATAAGCTTATTCAATAACTTATTGAACCAAATATGGCGGCCATAAAATTATTTTAAAACCTACCGATTTATCAACTAAACTGGTCATTTAAAGTGGGATGAATTAGAACAGCCTTAAATATAAGGTAGAAGTGGACACAAGATAGCTATTTGTGTGGTTGCGAATTATGTAGTAGTCTGTTATGGCGAATGATTCGTCCGGAAGTTACGTCACTTTTAGTTAGGAGTTATAGCAAGGTTCGGAGACCTTTGCTTAGTCACTACTTAGATTTTAGGTATGCAACGACGAGGAATTATATTGCATACTTTTAGTATAGAATAGAAATCACACATACATATTATCAAAAATCTTTAAAATTATCCGATCGCATATAACGTTTCCTTACATTCTTGAGTGGTGACAAATGTATTTTTTCTTTGAAGCTACTTTCTTTTCAAATCTCGTCGCGCATACTAAAACTAGATGAGTCAACGTAACTAGTCTTACTTGATTTAGAATGGCATACAATTTTGCTACCAGACAGCAGCATAACTATGTGTCTCTACCAAATAAGTAGTGGACAAACATAGGTATTTCGCAATTATCCTTACGTTCGTAAGGATAATTAGCGGATATCCCCAACTCCTTAAGAAGGTACCGGGTACTTCATTTCTTGCTGGAGTCTTCTCGGTAGAGTCGACATTCTAACCGGTGATAGAATAAAAAGTACTATTGCTTTATCGACCTTTGCAACTGACTGACATTTATGAATAAAGTAAAAAGAAAATAAATTATATATTTATATAGGTATATTTCATTTGTGGGTCACATAATATGATATCTGTAATTCTTCGGGTCACCTTAACGAGTTGAAAATGTGGACTCTTTTATGTTTATCCACCGTACTTAAAGACTCTTTAGGCATCATCTTTAATCAGCCTCAGCAAAAATTAATCAAGTTAAATTTAGGCACGTATGAACATGTTTGTTGGTGATGGCAAGGGGTATGATTGCTATCCGCGACCTCGGACCTGATGACCGAACATCAACACGCCAATGTTATGCAAAAAACACCGATTTTATCGGATCGCGTTGTTTCGTCGTTTCATGAAATTCCTACGGCAGACGTGTAGAAATTTCTCTTTCATTGAATTGTAAATTGTTTAAAATGTTGGCGAGCGCTGCAGGCACGTTCCGCTTACGCGTCAGATGCTAAGCTCTATCGGGTCATTGCGTCCATGTCGAAAGGAAATATTGCATGCTTATGCTTAATGTTCGATTAATACCTAGCTTCGTACGTGGTAAGCGATGACCTGATTGTCGCATTTTACTGCTTGTTATTGTAAAATTACAAGATACCTTGTTCAGCCAATTACAAAAAGTCCAAGATACAAATCCGTAATTTTTACGGGCTCAAAAACATAAATCATTTTATTTATGGTGGCTTCAGTCTTTACAATTCTATTGGTATATAAAAAGATCAAATAAGTTGAATTGATGGTAGAGTATCAATCCCTCCATCAAATACAAAATTGAGTTGATATAAATTTGAATGTTATGATGTCCATAACATTTTATTTGACTTTTACAATCAACACTAAGAAGTAGACGTTGATTGTTAAATTATTGAGATTGATCAGTATAAATTTAGGATTGTAATCAATCGCGTCAGTGGTACACACCAGCTCATGTGTTCGAACTCGCGTAATTTTCTCAGCTGACGCTCTATTGTTCGTTTGCGACAACAAGTGGCGTCAATTGACTTACATCATAATTATGACCCAAATAACAGCATTATCCATGAATCTCGTTCACACCCAGGTACTCCGGAGTGATGTATGACAAAAACTTGCACATACTCTTAATGTTGAATTTAGACCAGCGTTTTCTGTTATTGATGGTTTTGGGTACATATTTCTGTGTTGAACCCAAACGATGTTTTAAAACAGTACACTGTAATTCTCTTAAAATAAGATTAGTAGAAGTATGACAAGGTAAACCTACACAAACTTTTTTATTTTGTACTAGTGGTCCCGGCGAATTTCATACCGCCAATACTGATTCTTTTTCTATATTTTCTCATTAAAACCTTCCCTGGACTAAAACGAACATTTTAAAACCAAAGTTACCTAAATCGGTACGGGTGTTCTCGAGTTTTAGTCAGACTAACGAACAGCAATTCATTTTTATTTATATTCATTTTTATATATAGATATTGCTGTTATTATTTTGCATACATGCTTTGAATCAAAGGGAAGTGGCTTCAAGACTCAACTTTCGCAACATTCAACAAACAGCCGGTGACAAATTGTTTCGTACCTCACGTTCGCTCGATATTCCGCGCTGTGCATCAGATAATGACAGTTCGTAAGGTTTTTGCATCGAGTGCATATCTTAAGGAAGGGTTAGACGCTAACGACACTCCTTCCCACGAGTAGTGCGCTCAAAACATGTTCTAACTCTAAATTTCTAAGAACATGTGAGACGAGACTGAACATATGGGTGTTCTGTATACCCTAATTCCTAAGTTTGCTAGCAGATGGCAACAGCTCTTTGTATACTACGGATTTCGATCAACAAAAATCTACGTTGAACTTTGTAGCTCAATTGCAAGTTAAGGAAAATTTTATTTGAATTATGTTGCAAGAATTAGGAAAGCATAAGAATGTCCTTAATTTACATCACCTGACATTTTTTTGTAACGCTAGACTTGAATAAAATCTCATAAATATGTGATAATAATTTCTAGAAAACATATTTTTTACACACAGTTTCACAAATCCCAAGCTAGCCACATTCCTATGTCGTGGTGTTTTCAAACCGGTCTAGCATTTATTAGATTCTACTGCATCTATAGTTTAGTTATGTACCGTTCGATACAATGTATAGATACGTATTTTGTCTAGAAGTCTGTGAAGTCTGAAAAACAAATAATGCCATCACAGGTAAAACTTCCGTTGTTTTTAACCGACTTCAAAAAAGGAGGAGGTTCTCAATTCGTCTGTATGTATTTTATTATCTGGGTATGAATTTGATAAGTTTTGAAGGCGGTGCCATTTAAAATTTTGAGGAAAACTGCATGAAATATAAACGGCACCGCCTTCAAAACATATCAAATTCATACCCAGATACTTCTCGAATTGTTCAACTTGTTCGAGTTCCACGCATAGTTGACAGTTGTTTTTTTCACCTGGACAATCCTAATATTATTATTGATACTACACCGCCGGAGGAAAATGTGTCAATGTCATTATTTATTGACACTCAGTTCCGTTCTTTTGTTTTTATTTGCGGCCTTGCATAGTTCCAATAAGTTAATATATCACTATCTATCACGTGTATTATAAAATGTAGATAACTTAACATACTACCGTGGACACGTTCGGCGGATAAAACACAGATTATAAGATTATAAAGTAGTAAAGTTATGTTATCGTTTTAGACAAGTGGGAAATACATTGATTATAATTTATGATTTTCCTTCATTTAACCGAAGTTACAAACAGAGCGATATTGACAATTAATTAATGTGTGGTGTATCTACTTTTGTTATATTTAAGACAAGGTCCAAACTGGCTTATGACTGCCTTTTAAGCGTTGGATGGTTTCAAAAATGGCTTGAAAGTAACACCTAAGTTTAAATTTTTTTAATCATAACCTGTGTGTGTGTGTATAACATCTAGGCTCTCATATAAATTGGAAAAGTATGCTCTTTGCAAAATTGTATTATCAATATGAGCTAAATTACTCTACTAACAGATGATCAGGGATCGATCTGAATTTAGCTGCAGGACAAAACCTCCCCCGGGCGATCGCGCTCCTTACGCCGGCTTACCGCGAACCGTTTACATCAGCAGCGTATGATAAACCGCTTTTTTCATACGCCGATGCTCACACACATTTTACCGTTATGTGCGGCAATCATTAAATTTAATCACGCTCGGGCCGAACTCGGCTTAATTTGCAAGTGATTTTGGTGAAAGGAATCTGCGGGTGAATGTACCTGCGATTTTATCGGCGACTGTCAGTGTATGATAATGAAAATGACTGTTGCTCCGCGTCGCTTGATGTGTGATTGACGATCTCGGTTTGACCTCCCGCCCTGGGTATTAACTATTAAAATACTATAGTTGTGTATTTGTTCAATTCGTTTTGATACTATAACAATTTTCTTGCGAATTAATTTACACAGCGCACAGTACATAATATATGTGCAAATATTAGGTGAAAATTTTTAAAAAAGCACTACCTTAATCCATTTGTATAGTTTAAGATAAGTTATCGAAACATAAATCGACTCCGCAGATTGGCATTTAAATTAATGTTATCTTAAATAACCTTGAAAGTTCCTTCTTTTAAGGAAAATCCTTTTAAAATTGCACAGCAAACTTGAAACTAAATACACAAATAAATAAAAACAATAGATCTGTTTTAACTGGTAATTAAATTATATCTTGTAGCAACTTCGAATTCTGATCAATCTTTGAGTAATTAAATAGGATATTTGTTTAACTGTATCATCCACCTGCTAGACAAACTGTCCACTCAAAAGAAATTGATAAAAAAATGTTATTTTACTTATAAATAAATTGCAACCTTCAATTACCGATATTAAATAGGAACAAGCCTAATGACATTCAGCGTCGGACTGGCCATACAGTCGGGGTGGCATTTGCCAGCCGGGCCCCAGCCTGCGCGGGCCCCCACAGGCCTGTGTCGCCCGCTTGCATTTCTCGGAAACTATGCTTATGCTCTCACAAAAATATTGCTTATGCTATTAGAAAAATTGCCTTGCCAACAAATATGTTTAAAATGACTTTTTGTCCTAAATTGAAGATTAAAGAAGTCAGTAGCAAAATAAAGAGATCTTAAATTTTTTTTTATTTATAGCAAAAAAGACGCATTGTTTCCGAGATATCGTGGAAAAAAGTGTTTTATCATCCCTTTTTCAAGATGGCGGCCGGGGGACAAGGGCCCCCACAAACATGAAGTTCTATTGACTAATGACCACTACAAACATGTTCTAAAAATAAAATTGCGTCCTCTCATAAATGCAATACCTACTCGGTCCTTAAATTGTAACAATTCAATGTAATGGGCTAAGATTGCACTCGAGAGCAATGAATCCTGGTCCCTTACAGAATCCGAAAAATCTCGGAAACTAAAAATTCTAGTTTAATGCAATAAATTGTGTTTATAATACTCCTTAAATGAAAGTAAAAAAATATGAGTCACCATACATTTTATTTACACAAAATCGTGCGATTTTTATCTTCGAAATTTAAAATTACCGGTATTTTGACGGATGGTTCGCGGCCTAAGCCAAGTGCTGTATCAGATTAATCTGGCTGGTTTGAGGAATCGTCCTGTAGGAACCTCCGGACGATACACTGCCTTTTATGTTGTATATTATGTAATTATCACAATGTAGGTAATACCACAATAAATATCACGGAAGTGACTTGTGAGATAAGATTTTCAGCATTTAAACGAGACTTTGTTCTCTACTGGAGCAAGAACTGTTGGATTGCGTTTCTGGATCTGTTGAATACAGAATCGAATCTAATCAAGGATGACGAAAACAGCAGCTTGTACAAAGCTGAAAGTTCTCTTTTTAAAAAAAAATTGTAGCTAGGTTTATACAGGGTGTCCCAATAAATTATGTCAAGCGAATGTCCTGAGATAGAACACCCATAGATAGATTTTTTGAGTAATTATTATTTTTTCACTTTTGAGAATATTTGACATAATCGATTAAAACATTCTAAAAAAAAGTATTTAACTTTTTTAGAAATTCTTTTTGTAAATCAATTTTCATGAGTTCTTCTTTAATGCCTTAAATGTTTGTCTCCATAACTTAAATGGAAGTTTTCAAAATGGTGGTACAAACTGAAAAATTATGTTCTGTAAATAATGTCTTAAATTTCAACTTCAAATTTAAAAAAATATTAGGATGTTGCTCAGCTTTCATAATCATTAATAAAAACTAGTACTTAATGGGCTACTTTTGGTGGAAAAATCATAAAATTTGTCATTTGATTACGAAGCATTATTTGGACATTTTATTATTTCTGAAGTTAATAAGATTATTAACAATCGAAATTATTACAGAAATGCTAAGATTTAACCATTTGAGAGTTTAATTTGTGATACTTTAAAAATAAATGAAGTTTTGAAATGGGCCTTAAATAAAAAAAGGAAGTGTATTTGATTATTAAAAAAATATTAGTGATCGCACTCAAAGTGATTTTTGGATGTTATGTTTATTCATGTATTGTTAGTGTGTCATATATAAATAAATAAATTATTTATTTATTTCTTTAAGTCCGTAAATAAAGCAAAGTTCGTAAAGTTCGTCGTAACAACAGGATTCGTCATGCGAAAACAGTGTTAACGCAATGAAACCTAAATTAAACAAAAAATATATGACATCCGATGTTTGCATCTGAGTGTTAAAGTTAGGTTTTACAAACTTATTCACTTTAGAAATGATAAAATGTCCAAAATAATAGTTCGTAATCAAATGGCTAATTTATGATTTTTCCACATCTCTGTCTTTGAAGTCCGATTTCAGCAAAAGTAGCCCATTAGGTACTAGTTTTTATTAATGATTATGAAAGCTGAGAGTCTGGCGCAGTTTTTAAGGTTACTAAAGAGCTATGCAGCTACCTCCTAATATTTTAAATTTAAAGTTGAAATTTTAAGACATTATTTACAGAACGTAATTTTTCAGTTTGTACCATCATTTTGAAAACTTCCAATTATAGTTTTTGAGTTATGATTTTTTTAAACTTTTGAGAATATTTAACATAATTGATTAAAAATTTCTAAATAAAAAGTATTTGACTTTTTTAGAAATTCTTTTTGCAAATCAATTTTGATGAAAAAATATCACAATTTTAATGAAAATTTATTTGCAAAAAGAAAAAAGTATGAAATTTTTTTGAGAAAAAAAAAACTCGGGCCCCATTGTGTTTTGCCACCCGGGCCCTTGCGGCTCAGTCCGACCCTAATGACATTGACAATGTAACTCGAACAATAATTAAAAATGTCTTTACAATGTAAATTGTAAGCCATTATGTATGTAATTATTACCGACCTCTCACATACTTGTTTCCAATATGTGAGAGAGCAAGGTGTTTTTCACCATAAAGGACAATGGGCAAAAATGTATGGAGCTTGGTCTATATTTGAAATTGAGTGGCAGTCTCCGGAGTCAGTATTTCTTGGAAGGCACTATTACACAACACTATTTTTAATAAAAATCGTGAGCGTATACCGGTTAGTTTAGAGATATCGAATAATTGTTGTCTTTGTATATTTCGATGATTTAAAGTAACATTTTTTTATGTTACTTTAAATCATCGAAAAGTAAAGATTTATTTATTTATTTATTTATTTAAAATGTCTTTGGTTACTAGAAAATAAAAAACCGACCATATTTTTAATTTTTTATGAAAAAAAAAATATTGTCTAAAAACGCAGCAGGTAATCGAATTGCTCCTTGGTACCATGTCCATCTCATATACCATATAATCTACATTATATGGGCACAGCAGCCTAAGGTTCGCTTACCCGTTGCACATAAACAATAGTACTGTTTTATTGCCAGCCTTCCCGTGGTATATGTTGAGCATATTATATATGTGTAATATAAATAAACGTGAGCGTGTGTGTCGAGACTGTATCCTACCTCTTAAGAAAAGAGAATTATCCATGTCTAACTCACAATTAGCTAAGGCCTTAAATAGTTTACGTGTATGAAATATAACAATCTTCATCACTCTATATTTCTATATCTAACCATAATTCGAAATAACTGCCATATAATAAGTTTTTATTTAAGACACGAACTATGATATGCAATTGATATTTGAGACTGCCACGCGATTTTTATTTTAGCCCAAAATGCCCATTGTCCTTTAAGAGCCTATTTGAATTTCAGATAATGTTTAACCTGCCAGCTGTAGGTAGACAATCCACGTGCCATGTGATAATCGAAAAAAGAAAATGGTCCGATCGAATTCTTATTATAGCAAATTAACTTTTTAAATAATGTGTTTATGAATAAACTACTGACTGCATGACTAACAGTCAACACTGATGCTAAATTTTAATTTTCAGTGCACTATTTCTTCTTACAGTGGAAGAAATGCACATCCATTGAACTTGGATGTACCTGTACCTTCCTACATAACACATACATACATACCTATACAATGACATTATAATCGTATTCCTAGTAAGCTGAGCTGGTGAAATCTATATTCGATAAGCAATTTCTCTTGACGTCAGCACTTTATTTTATCGCGATATTTACTTAGCTCCAACTGCAAAGGGTTGTTTACTGGCGACTACAGCATTTCCACATTTCCCAGTACATGGTATGAACCGCGGCCTCATTAGCAAGTCTAAGCCAATACGTCAGTGATTTGTTTCGCCTGCCATCGCCTCATCAGGTTGCCTGACCCACTTTTCTTACCCTTGCTTGAATGCTCATTGCGTACGCATCCGTCTTTGGCACATTTATTTTTCTGAATAACTTTATTGGTTTTCAACATAAAGAGACGAGAGGTAAATGTGTGGAACCTGCGCATTGATAAGTTTTATGAAATATCAATTAGACGGGTTGCTTATGGATACGAACAATATTTAGAGATCGTTTAATCGTTCTTATTTTCTAAATTACTAAATTTTTATTTAAATCTGTTGGTTTTGCTATATAACGCTCTATAGGCACATTCCCTATGACTATCTTAACGGAAACTCCTATCCATCTTCTGAACCACTCCTATCCACCTACTGAACCAGCACTCTTTTAAATATTGCTACCCATTTGGTTGGTCAAGATTGAAAGTTTTTCCATCTTTACCTGTAAGCCACGGGTGGCGCCCTTACTGACAGTGAACAACACGGCTTACACGCGCTTATATTCTGCGCCAGCTGAATCTCCATTGAAATGGGCTGTCAAAAGAGAAATTGATTAGAAACATTATAATGATCACAAGGCATACTCTTGACATTGTACATAGATACTCACACAAATGATTATACTATCAACTTCAACAGTGTTTGTGCTCAACTAATTAACCAGACCTAATTAATGAGCTAGTCATGCGTGCATAATAATTATTAGAGCCATGCCAGTAACACAGATGAATTGATTTCAGTGAGCGAATACATCTTTTTGACTGTTATACAGCAAATGATTATTTTAGAAGATCTGGTGTAACGTACAAAACGGACAACTTACCTAATATGTCATATTTTGAGACATTATTTATTAATTTTCTTCTCATAAAAAATCAATCAGAATATACATATAGGTACCTATTTCTAGCACTTACGCGAAAAACTAAAAGTCATAATAATATACGTATTACGAAGTAATTTCATGCATCGTCACGGCGCGGCGTTCCGAGAATGTAGTCAAAAGGTTCCATTATACTAATTTGGATTTCATTGAAGTAAACATATTACCATTACCCGGTACCGACAGTACCCGTTACTTCGCTGTTATTTCGCGAACTGTGGCACTTACTAAGTAGCACAATAACTTGCTAATGTAGCATTCAATGTTAGACCAATCTTTTCTAATAAAACAGGTTGAATAAATACATAGTTTCTATTAATTCAGGTTGATCACCTCAATATTGCAATAACTGGCCAGCCTGTTAGATTTAAATGGTATATTTTGAGATAAAGTAGTTATAATTATAGGTAGGCATAGATTACCTACATATAGATATACAGAGTACAAAAAATGACAATATAGAAGTTTAAATCTTTGAAAGACAACCTTTAAATGTACTAAATATAAATTCTAAAACCTGATTCTGATAATCTACATATTTTATGAACGTTAAATTATAAGGCGTGTCAATATTTAGTGTAATATTTCTTTACAAAATTAATAATAATATATGTGTTACGGTAAAAGTGGATAGAGTGGTTATTATGTATAATTACCGGTAACAATGCATAATTACTAGTGTTCGTGGTAAAGGTGGTGAAAACTATCGAATTAATCACATTTACCGGTAATTATATAAAATTACCATACCCTTTGTGTAAATGTGGCAAATAATAAAAATAAAACTGACTTGACTGGCTCGGTGAAACAATGGTTTTGTTAGTGACCCAGGCTGGCAATTCAAAGAGTTGTGGGTTCGATTCCCACTCGGGACAATTTTGGGGGGATGGCCCTACCAAGATCTTTGGGCCCAAGCCAACCTCACGTGCAAGTACGTACCCCTGCTGACCAACGAACGAGGCTCTGGCACCAGCTTTCCCCCGGGGTTGGGTGGTCGGACGGCAGTCGCTCCCGTAAAAGTGAACACGCCACTTTAAAATGGAAAGAAAAATCAAGAAAAGTGCCAGGAATAGACTGCCGCCGCAAAACGGCGCGCAGGAGTTTCGCCCGACTCCTGTGGCAAGTGGGCGAGGGCTACCGCGTTGGGGACGGACGCGGCTAAAGACGTTAGCCCCAACCCCACGGAAACTCCGCTTCGCGACGTGGAACGTGGGCACGCTCACCGGTCGCGCGAGAGAGCTGGCCGACGTACTCACCAGGCGGAGGGTGGCAGTGGCGTTCCTGCAGGAGACTCGGTGGAAAGGCAGCAGATCCCGGGCCATTGGGAATGACTACAAGCTGATCTACACAGGAGCACCTAGTGGAGAGAACGGGGTTGCGGTAGTGCTGTCCGGGGAGTTGCAGGATGACGTGTTGGAGGTGAAACGCTACAGCGACCGCTTAATGGACGTAACGGTGCTTATCGAAGGGGTTACGACCCACTTGATAAGCGCATACGCTCCACAGGCTGGTTGCAGCGACACCGAAAAGACTTCATTCTGGGATAGACTTGGAGAGGTGCTGCGTGGAATCCCACCATCTCAGGGAGTCGTTCTGGGGGGCGATCTGAACGGTCATGTGGGTGAGGAGCCTGAGGAGTTCGAGCGTGTTCATGGTGGCTATGGGTTCGGCAGACGCAACGCTGAAGGGGAGAACATCCTCCAGTTGTGTTCGGCTGCCGACCTGGCTATTGTGAATACGTTTTTCCAGAAGAGGCCTGAACATTTAATCACCTACAGGAGTGGGCGGCACGCTACCCAGATCGACTTCCTACTCACTAGGAGGCACCACATCGGCAAAGTAGTCAACTGCAAGGTCATACCCGGAGAGAGTCTCACAGCACAACACCGTCTACTTGTCATGGATCTCTGCGTGAAGCCCAAAGCCAAAAGCTTTGAGCGCTGTCGGCGTCAAATAAGGTGGTGGCGGCTTGACGATGACAAATCCCAGGTGTTCGTCTCAGCTATCGGCGACAAGTGCGCTGAGGCTGAGAACGAACCAGTTCAGAACCACTGGGACAGGATTCAGGCAACCATAACCGAAGCGGCGAAGTCAGTGCTTGGCACGTCTAAGGGTGGACGCAAATTTGACAAGGAGACTTGGTGGTGGAACGACACAGTCCAGAGGGAGACGAGGGTGAAGAAAACCCTCTTTAAAAGTGGCAAGCGTCCAACTCTCCCGAAGATCGCGACGCATACAGGTCCGCAAAACGTGCTACTAAGAAAGCTGTTGCCAGAGCCAGGCGAGCCCACCTACAACCGCTCTACGATAGGCTGGAATCGTCTGAGGGGCAGAAGCTTATCTATAGATTGGCACGTTCGAGGGTCAAAGCGGCACAGGATATCTCCAAGTGCCGCTGTGTTAAAGACTCTCACGGTAACCTACTATGCGAGGACCTCGCGGTGAAGGAGAGATGGCGCTCTTACTTCCACGAGCTGTTAAACAAACAGCATAGAGAGGTGCAGCCACCGGACCTCCCTCCGAATCAAGGACTTGTGCCACCGGTAACGCCTGAAGAAGTAGAGAAGGCTCTTCGCCGCATGAAGAATCGGAAAGCTGTCGGAGCCGATGGAGTCCCCATCGAAGCCTGGAAGGCAATGGGTGGTCGTGGTGTGGGCATCTTAACTAACCTTTATAACCGCATACTAAGCACCGGCGGGATTCCTCGCCAATGGAGACTGAGTGTTATCACCCCGGTCTTCAAGGGCAAGGGATCAGTGCAGGAGTGCGGTAGTTATCGCGGTATAAAGGTCATGTCCCACACCATGAAACTATTCGAGCGGATAGTGGACTCTCGAATCCGTCAGGAGTGCACTGTCTCTGGATGTCAATATGGTTTCCGCCCCGGTCACGGGACTATGGACCCCGTTTTTGCCCTAAGAATCATCATGGAGAAATACAGGACGAAGAACACGCCTCTCCACTTCCTATTTCTGGACATGGAGAAGGCCTTCGACTGTGTTCCGCGTGAGATGATTTGGTGGGCCCTGAGGTCCAAGGGAGTGCCAGAAACGTATGTTGATATCATTAGAGACATGTACTGTGATTCCGATTCTGTAGTTAGGACCGCTGTTGGCGACACTTTGCCCTTCCGTATAACCGTCGGAGTACATCAAGGCTCCGTCCTGAGTCCGTTTCTCTTCAGCCTGATATTAGACGTATTGTCAGACAGCATCAGAGACCACCATGAGCAGCCACCATGGCTACTTATGTATGCTGATGATATCGCGCTGGTGGACTCGGACAGGGGACGGCTGGTGAGACGTGTTAACACATGGAAGGAATCGCTTGAGAACGGGGGTCTGAAACTCAACGTGGCGAAGACAGAGTACTTGGCCTGCAACACTACAGATCCCATGTCCGTCCGCATAGGCGAAGACACGGTCGAGCGCACGGACCGGTTCAAGTATCTGGGATCTGTACTCCACGCGAACGGCGACATCGACTCCGACGTCAAGGCACGCATTGCTGCTGCGTGGGATAAATGGCGGGAGGTGAGCGGCGTCATTTGCGACCCTAAAATGCCGGTTAAGCTGAAGGGACAGGTCTATAAATCCATCATTAGGCCTGTTCTCTTATATGGCAGTGAAGCATGGCCAGTACTTGAGCGGCACAAGCAAGAACTGCGGGTCACGGAGATGAAGATGCTGCGCTGGATGTCGGGAGTTACGCGAGCAGATCGCGTAAAGAACTCCCGTATTCGCGGCAGCCTTCATGTCCGAGACATCGCTGATAAATTGCAAGAGTGCCGCCTACGTTGGTACGGACATGTTTTACGGAAACCGGCAAACTACGTAGGGAACAAGTGTCTCGCAATGTCGCTACCGCCGGGTCCCGGCAGAAGGGAAGGCCCAAGAAGGCCTGGCTTGACGTCGTAGTGGATGACATGCGTGCCAACAAACTCTCCGCGAAGGATGCTGAAGATCGTGCGAGGTGGAGAGTTAGGAGCAGGAAAGCGGACCCCGGGCTCCGCAAGGATGCAACCGGGAGAACGCTGAGATGATGATGATGATGATGTGTTACGGTAAAAGTGGATATAGTGGTTATTATGTATAATTACCGGTAACTATGCATAATTACTAGTGTTCGTGGTAAAGGTGGTGAAAACTATCGAATTAATCACATTTACCGGTAATTATATAAAATTACCATACCCTTTGTGTAAATGTGGCAAATAATAAAATAAAACTGACTTGACTGGCTCGGTGAAACAATGGTTTTGTTAGTGACCCAGGCTGGCAATTCCAAGAGTCGTGGGTTCGATTCCCACTCGGGACAAATATTTGTGTGGTGAACATTGGTGTTTGTTCCGTGTCTAGGTGTGATTATATATATATTTATAAATAACTTTTCTGAAAACATTTAAACCGCGTAAGATAGATGATTGAAATTTGGCATGCAGGTACCCTAATAGACTTAAAGCTTACTTGCGACGTGATATTGCAAAATTCGTTAGGGATCGGGAGTGACTGGGAAAAAACTTTTGTATGTAAAATCCTGTAGTCCACGCGAACGAAGTCACGGGCACAGCTAGTTATAAAATAAACCAGTCAAGTATAACCAAACTTCATGTTTGGTTTTAAAAAATATATTATCTTATAAAAATAAAGCAATTAGCAATTTGGCAGGGAATTTTCAGTGGAAGTCTTAAAATTCTTTCTCGTCAATATATTATTGAGATTTGAGATTTGTGACATTTGGAATTGCAGAGTAGGTACTTGTGATATTTGTCAGCAATGTCAACATTTGCCACAGTCGAGCGGGAGTTTTATATAATTACCGGGGAATAATTCACTACATTTACCATGTGCGTCGGGAATTATCTATATTTACCGGTGATTATAGATAATTACCGATTGCTCACATTGACCGTAACATATGCACCTATACACTTTTACTCTTGTTCGTAAAGCAAAGAATTTACAATTTAGTTGACTTCCGCTGACCACGGCAAGACCTCGGTGTAACTAACGAGAGATGTATAAGATAATTATGCTCAATCCAACGTATACTTTTGGATAATACCGCGGGCGTTGATATTGCGCCGCTGACATTTCACGGTTTGTGATCAAAGCCGACGTTGGTACTTGTTCTGTGCTCTGTACACAAGTAGTTTCATGGAAGTGGTTACAAGCTACAACACAGCGCCAAGGTGTTAATTAGAATCATGCAACGGTTCACCTGCACTTCCCTCCGGTTCCAATACGGTGCGCGTACGCATAATTTGTACGACTGGTGTTGCTAGATTTGCTCTCGGAAGAAAAATTCTTGCTATTTTATTTATTAGGTAATTTATTAAAAGTTTTTTTGTTATTTATGTTCACCTCGCTTCGCTTCGGGTATATTATAAATAAAAGTCTTCCTCTTATATCCCTCTCATCTATTAAAAAAATAAATCAAAATCCGTTGTGTACTTTTCATAGGTTTAAGCATACACAAGGAAAGACAAACGCGGGATGCGACTTTGCTTAATACTATGTAGTGATTTTGTTTTTATTTTTCTTTTAATTCACAAAATAACTATTCAACCTTGTGGCACAGATTAAAGAATACTTTCTTATGTTGTCCTAACAAACACGAAATTTTGCTAGTACATTTAATAATACAAGTAGATACGTGCAATATAAACGTGTGTACGGACTCGGGTGTGAAATTAAAACTGGAAATATATCAGACGTAGGATAAATAGCCTAACATTTTCTGTACTCAGTGGTAGGTGCAGACCATGATCTAAGTTTTCTAAGAAGTTCTCCAAGTAGGTATCTTTTCAGTAAAAATGTGATACCTATCCTGACTTCCGCTGCGACCACTGTAATCCACCGCATTGCCTAGACCAAACTGCAGACGTAATGCTTCAGGAACCAACGACCGCTCCAATTTAACGACTAATCGATTACAGACCGATCGCTAATTAAGATAGTGATTTTGTAATTCGTTTAATTACGGACTAGTTCAACGGAACTGCTTTTCGCATTTGCATCGTTTACACTTTCTTGTTTTAGCGGGCACTTACCTCATTACATAACTTACAGAATTCGGGAGTTAGCCAAAAACGTAGTTAAAGTTCCTACTTACATACGTAATGAAACTTACTTAGCATTAGAAGAAAATCCCTATCACACCTACACCGACAACATAGACATGGGTCCATGCTAAATTATAACTCCACGAAAAATAAAGTAAACTGCATCTAAAGTTTCACAAATATCTATAATCCACCAGTCTAATAATGTCTTTGTTTACGGCATCCATTTCTGTCTTTTGCTCTGCTACGCGTCCATTAAACCCTAACTTTTTAATTTCCAGACATGGAAGACGAGTGTTACCCCGCCATGCCAGCCAGCGCGTGGAGCAGCAGACGGCGGTCGAGCGAGTCCCCGCCGCGGGAGGTCAAGATGGAGCCCAAGTCGGAGCCCGAGTCGCCCGCGTCCAGCTGCCCCCCCTCCCCCACTCCCGGCACGCCGGTCACACACTTGGACTACGTCATAGATCACACGGTGAGTGGATTCTACCAAGAGGTGACATACACGGACAGCTTCAATCAGTCAGGAAGGACTGCTTGAAGCTGCGTCTGCGAAGTAAACTGTAGATTGTACGTACACACATACACGGAACCGATCGAGCAGTCGTGACTGCTCCGAGCAGTTAGCAGCACGATGAAATCTCAAATAGTCGCCAGGCATAAGCTGTTCGTTGACTGTTGAGAGCGGTCCGTGTATGTTGATCACTGGCTAACCGTTCGAGCGGTCCGTGTATGGCGGGCCTAAGACACTTCTCATCTTCTGCATACAGCATAATTGAGAACAGAAGAAAAAACTTTAGTTTAACTATGTACAAACACTTAGGATCTCCAAAAAAAATTGGTTGTTAAAAAATATTCTTTCGGCCGCAAAAGAAAACATAAATCTTAATTTGCTATGACAAACCAATTGCAGAAGTCAGGTGTCCCATATGCTCGATGACAGTCTTCCACCGATAACGCAATAGAAAAAGCAAACTAAAATATGTATTCGGTCAAGTCTATTAACTAATTACATGTTTTCCCTAAAAAGCTATTTGCAAAATACATCATGAGTTAAAGCTAATATCATTATTCAATAACCAATACAGCTGTCAAATCGATCCGAGCTATGCTAAGAAAATTTAACCAATGATTAACAAATTAGCAAACTTATATCACGAAATTGGCTATATCCGCATCGAGGCCAAAGACTGTCCGGTACTTTCTTATACAGAGCCAATAGAAGTCAACGATCTTGAGAATGATGATTTCACTAAATCTCTTCCTTCGTCTGAAGTGATCACGATCTGGGTTCGTTAGCAAAAAACCAAAGGTCACCGGAGTTCGTTCGCGAGGCTAGAGTGCTACTTTCCCCGACGTCAATTGCAACTTTTCGCGAGCGATGTGCGCTAATTGTGACTGTAATTGCGAGTGGACGATGCACCGGTTTCACCGAAATATGTATGCGTTTTATGACGCTTGTTACGAAGCGGGTTAGCACTAAGTGGGTACTGACTTTGCGTTTTTAAGGATCCTCGTTGGGGGTCCGAATGGAACAACGTTTTTATTTTTTGTTCAGTTTCTTTTGACTGATGCACACCAATATTTATATCGGATGATAAAAAGTGTGATGCGCATGATTTTGCAATCCTGCAGATAGTTATTTAAATCAAGCCTTTAGGTCTTAAAGGGCTGATATGTGGAGAAGATTTGCTTATTAAGAGCACTTGCACCAATAATGCTAAAAAAAGCGTCGATGGCCGAGTGGTTAAGGTCGTTGCTTGCCATGCGAGAGGTCGCCAGTTCAAACCCCGCCAGGTACCAATGTGTTTTTCAAATTTGAAATTCATATGTACCATCATTCGACGCTTTAACGGTGAAGGAAAACATCGTGAGGAAACCAGCACACCTGAGAAATTTTTCAACGGTGTGTGTAGCCATGTCAGAGGCCTACGGGCGGCTTAAAAACTCTGACACCAGGTTGTTCATCAACCATACGATAAGAAGAAGAGACCAATAATGCACGTACTGCCAACACTAGAAAAGAATAAAGGTACTAAAACTTCAGATCTAGGGAATACCTCTTCAGTCTATTGGTAGCCAAGCACATCGTAGGACCGAGGGGCCCAGGGTTTCAGTGCAAAAGTGTCAAACGAACATTGTTTGAGTGTTCTGTCAAGCAATTACTCCCCCCGGAGTCAGAAAGTTGATGGATACTTCTCGAGTGATCTCCGAACCGAGAATTAACAATCTGTTCTCGTTTCCAGACGGGCACAATCCACATGCCTCAAGCCGTGCTGCAGAAGGTGGGAGCGGCGGGCGTACCGCAGCTGCTGCTGAGCGCCGCGCCGCGCCTCGCCAGCTCGCTCACCTCCAACAAGCTCTCCATCAAGGTCACCTCCAGCTCGCCGGGGTCAGGTACGACCGCATCCTAATGCCAGGCCTAGATTAGACTCTTCCGTAAGCCGTGCTGCAGAATGCAGGACATTGCCTGGCAAGTGGATGTAGTTGTAACAATAACAGCGACGACAACATCTACATCTATTTGCCAGGCCTCTATTGCACTTAGATGGTCAGCTGAGCAGACGCTGGCCTGAGCCATCTAGCTAGACGGACATTTTAGGGAGCAAAAAATTTGCCCGTAAATGTCAATCAGAAATCATCTCGCGATTTATGTATGGTCTGGACAAAATCCAACGTATTTGCATCGGTCAGACCAGCGTGGTTGACTAAGGCCTTATCGCCCTCATTTAGGGTAGGTCCCTAGTAGTGGGCACGAATATGATTTGCATCGGCAAATGCTGTCCCTCCTACCATCCATTGGGACTGTTACTTTAAGGAGGCTTTAATAACCTTGCCCATCAATTCCAGGGTTCAACCTGCCCCCCACGCCGCCGTCGTCCCTCTCGTCCTCGGACAGCGAGGGCGCGCTGTCGCCCGCGCACGAGGCGGCTGCGCCCGCGCCGCCCGCCGCGCCGCCGCGCCGCGCACACCTCTACGTGTCGCACCACTCGCGCCAGCCCATCAACACGCCGCTGATCAGCACGCAGCCGGTGAGCACTGATGATCACATCAGCTGGTGTTGTTCCTCTGCATGCGCGCTTTGCGTCATCGTTGCTTAAGTCTGTCATCGACGCTAACTTATTCGACTTTAGCGGCTCTGCTCCCGTTGCACATTTTACTTTCGTTACACACTTCACAACAACGCTATTCGGAGCCGTCTCTATTAATTCTATCCTCATTTTATCCGTTATTCGATTAATGATATACATACATACATACAAATCCACCATCGCTTTTTGGCACCCACATAATTTTGTTTGCATAAATTTAGTTAGAAATTGGCTTTTCAGCAATATATGAAGAATGCTACAATTATTGAAATGGCATTGTGAATAAAAGTATTTTGGTAAAGCCTCGTTGCTACCTCTATCTCTATCCTCTATATCTTGAAAAATAATTTGCTAATGTTTGCTAGGGGAATCCCTAGCTTTCACTCTCTTCTGGGGACTCATATCCTTAATTTTATTTACAGAAAGGCTCAACAGGCACACTAGTGCTGACAGAGGAAGAGAAACGCACGCTATTGGCTGAGGGCTACCCCGTGCCCACGCGCCTGCCGCTCACCAAGGCCGAGGAGAAGTCGCTCAAGAAGATACGGAGGAAAATAAAGAATAAGGTACACAAAAACCTCGAGATGCCTACATTTTTTTAATCTTCTGTCATCTAGGATGTTTTCACTCCACCTGATAGTAAGAGGAGGTGAGGTCTACCGGACTTGTAAAAATGCAAGAAATGGATTTTTAAACTACTTACTATGTACAAAATTGAAAAACATGATACACCTTGACATTTACCACTTCATCACTATGTTTTGAGCCCTAATTTAACAATTATAAATTACTTCCAGATATCGGCACAAGAAAGTAGACGCAAGAAGAAAGAATACATGGACCAACTCGAGAAGAGGGTCGAAATTTTAGTATCAGAGAACTCAGACTACCGGAAAAGAGTAGAATCTTTAGAACAGAAGAACGCTAGCCTACTTAGTCAACTGGCGGCGTTGCAAGCGCTGGTGACGCGCGGCGGCCGCAAGTGACGTCAGAACCGCGCGCGTGACGTCACAGGCCTCCGCCGAGCCTAGCTTCCGCCGGAAATGGCCCGTGGACCTGACGTCACTGTCCCGTATTACACTGTCCTCGGATCCGGTCATACACAGACTTACATACAAACAGTTCGCACTTTACAAGGGTGGCTCAGTGTACGATTCTAAAAGGCTGGGATCTACATTTCTCGACTATTTTTTAGTTCTGATCTTAAAATTAGATTTGCACACTGAGCCGCCCTTCAAAGTCACAGTTATCTACTAGGTTTCTAAAATGCGTTTGTGAAAGAAGTCTGCTGTGTGATCCGATCCGTCGACTATGACATTTTTAAATATTAAGGCTGTGAGTAACTGTGTGAGCAGTAACGATTCTCACAGCGCGACAGAACGTTCGTATGAAGCTGCCCGTTTGCGGAATGTATATGACGATGTATATTTTGGATGTATTTACATTAGTGTCGCGACGGTATGCAAAGGAAGGGCTGGAGTTTAAACGGTTGCTCATTATATTAGTAAATAGGTATTCTGTGGTGCTGGGTCCTCATCGTCTGCAGACGTGCCGACTGTCAAGTGCCACACTAGATATTTAGTTTATATTCTACGCAGTTTCCGTCAACCAATGTGTACGAGGGATGACTCGACAGGGAAAAGTACTGGGGATTTAAATAAGTCGATAGTTATTTACGCGTGTTGTTTGAAATCTCGTAATATATTTTAATAGTGCTGTAGAAGCGTTACATAATTTAAGTTTTAATTTGTGCGTGTTTTTATTAAAATGTGCAATTAGGTTAAGGATTTTAATTGTTACCCAAAGCATACGTTATACTAGTATGTCGCTATGTGAATGAGCTAGCGGACACAGTTCCGGAGGTGATGGGGTTGAGTGGAATGCCGTTTTAGAACGAAGGTTTCCCATGTTATAGTGCCATCTAGATGGCGCGACACTCGCGCTTGTCATTGGTTAATTTTGACATTCATCATGGCGTCCGCACGTTTCTGTCAAAATGAACCAATCACAGCTGAATTTGCGCATCGTGCCATCTAGTGGCATAAATCAAGGAGACTTTAATTATGAAGCGAAATTTAACTTTATGTTTATACTAGCCCCGTTGATCGTATAATCGCTCAGCCTCGTTGGACATCGGCCTCCCCATTCAGTTGCACCTGATCACACTATTGGCCTAAAGTTAAACATACTGATTCTGAGCAGGCGATGGGTTCTTGTGACTGATCACTAAGCGCGAGGCTGTGGTGACTAAAATGTGTGAAGCAAGCACGTGCCCAATACAGAGATTTTCTTTTTTTTTTTCACTAAACGTAACCCTCTATGAAGTTCTACAGGTGCATGAGGTTGTATTTTTTTTAATATTCTCTTCCATAAATACTCTTTTGGGCCAGTGCTCGTTAATGACAGCACTTGTTTGCGGAAGTCACTGTCTCCTTACCTCTGTCCGTGACGTATGTCTCCAATCCACGGCCTCACAGTGACGTCACTCTACATCTACTTCGCCCGCTAAGAACTTTTCATTCACTATATTATCGTGTTACGGTGTGGTGTTCGGGAATCTTCGTAGCATAATATAAGGCGCGCAACATACAAGCGCGTCTTAAAGAGAAATATTGAATTCCATGAATTTGCATTTATAGCGAAATGTGTGTCGTCCTAAGAGATTTTATCTTGTATTTAAGATAACGTTAGATATATCTATAGAGGACCTGTATAAAGACCGATTTGTGTGACAATTGTTTTCGGTTATGTCTAGTCTCTTGTAGAACCATAGGGTCTCATTGTCGAGATCCTCGCGATAGAAACATTAGCTGTATTCAATCTCATACTGCGCTCAATAGATCGACAAGTACAAATGATGGCATGCCTTCGAGAAAGTAACTAAACTAACACCGATTCTAGCGCCCGAAGTGACAGCCCGGGCGAACGTCGCCCCGCTACTCCTCACAAGGAATCTCCGCTAAGCGTTTATTTTTTTGTTTTTTTTTTCTATTCCGAGATGAAGGTACCACAGAACAATTCTGCTGAAATAGTTATTCTCTTTTCGTGGTATCTATTGACCCATCAGATGCGATCTGGCAATAAATTCATTGCAGACACGAGTGACCGATGCAGTTGATAAACTGTGAAGAGATATATTCTGTCTGTCAGTAATTAATGCAGAATTGTTTTGTGAGGACTATCCCCGGTCTTGCCAACAATTATTTCGTTCAAGGAATCCTTGTTTTGCGAACGCAGTGCACACTGTATTTGTGTCCACTAACATTCTTATTTACTAAACATTCCAATACTTCTCGATAGTAATATGTGTGACTTAAAGTGAGCTTGTGTACTTACATTTAGTAATAATACATATTAACTCTGTACAAATGTCTGTTCTCTGCCATTTAATGTTTAAAGTATATATCAAGCTGTTATACTTCGCTAGCTTTTATACATCAGCAATTTTAGAATGTCTATTTCTGTTAGTCTTATTATTATGAACCAATTTTATTAGAATAACCTTGAAGTGGCCCATGTAATATAACAGATGTGATAAATTTATTAAATTTTCACTGATTCAATTTTGGCATTGTGAATTGTTTTTTGTAATCAAAAATATTGCTCAAACAAAAATCAATCCTATAAAAGACGCCAATTAATTAAAAATCAATTATTTAAGAAGTAATTTAATTTATTAATATTATTTATTCTTTGTTACCAATTTACGTATTTATTTATTACACCGGTTAAATTGCAGGCCTAATTTAAAAAATATTGTCTCGTATTAATATTTTACTGTGTGTGCAATTATCTTTTACAATTTTTAAAGTTCTTCCTATTTAGAAATTTAAGAAAATTGTCTATTTATATTATGCTGATATAATATATCATCTAATCCCGTCTCACCAGGGATCGTATTAAGAGAATTGAGATATATTTTAAGAGATTTTTTCTAATGAAATTTTAGAAATTATATATATTTAACACTGTTTTACGTGTCTTTATCGCTATACAAGTTAGTGTCTAGTTATCGTAGCGATAGTGCCTCCGCTCAGGCGGGGTGGGCGCGTGCCTCTATCAGCTATTGATTTACCAATATGAAATAAGCATCGATGATAGTATATCAAAATGAAGATATCGAAAGTATCCTTTTTAGAAAGTTTATATTATTAAAGTATTTAACATGTAAAATGTTTAATTCCTAACACGGCATTTACTGTCTACAAAAAGAGTGATGTTATTGAAAACGACTTATATAAATTAACTAAATTAGTTGATATTTAACTTATGGAATTATATTAGTAAGTGGCGCGATCGCGCGAGTCGTTAGACACGATATCTGTAATGTAAAATGTAATGAAATGCCAAACATACATAATTTTACATGTTGTGAGCACCGCACATATTTCTGGGTGACAATAGAGATTTGATCCACTCGAGACGACACACGATGCCGATTTGTGAAGTGTGAACATTCCTGGTTGTCCGTTTGGATCAGTGGCGCGGCGCAACGCGCCTTCACTTTTTGTTATACATTTGATGTGTAATTTTATTGATAGTTTTATTTGTTAAAACTATTCGCTGTTACCTTGAGTCATGATTTGTTGAATCGTTTGTTTTATTATTATTTTCCAATGACATTGCGGATTTTACTGTCACCCTTTGAGCTAATAAAGTGTCAAATATTGTAAATCGACTTTTATTAATTTCACACAATATATACGTATAGCTGAAGAAGCCGAAGCTGCTTAAATTTCGTAAGAAATAATAAATTACTATTATGTAGGTAAGTAGAACATAAAACATACTTAATAATATTTCACAATTGTAGAGTGTCAGCATGTTCAAAGAAAATAAATATAAATACTAAATGTTAAAGTATGCCTACTACTTATACATCTATGGGTAAATATAAATCAAAACATTTCTTTTAAAAATCGTATAATCTTTAATCGTGTAAATGTAGCTTTATTAGATACTTACTAGGTATTGCAATACAAATATTATGTACTCAACACATACAATTTACACACTACGTCTGGCAATACAAGCTTAAAACTAGGTAGATGTAACAAAAAATGTAGGTACACCGAATTTAGTAAACATTTTACAATGCAGTTTTACAAAGTAGGTAAATATAGATACCCTTATTGGACTCAGTCTCAAATTTAGTGTCTAAAAAAATAAATACTAATTTACTTTTAGTAGTACCTTTAAAAAGTAGGTAGGTGCCTAGGTGCCCACAAAAAGGAGGTCTGATATATTCGATAAGAAAATATGAAGTCAATTACTATTTCTAGCCTAGTTTAGTGAGTGTGTATGTACCTTTGTATCCACAGAAATAAGATTCAGTACAGTTTTTCACATTAATCCTTTCAAGCTATTCAAAATGTAGTGAGTATAATGTCAATCTTACATAACGGTTACATTTCGAACAATATTTACAGCACCTAATGTTACAACCTCTCAATTACATCTTCCTCCTTATCAATGCTTAAACGTTGACGTGCGAAATATCTCCTCATCAAACAAAAAGACGCTGAGGCAAATCACACATCTCGTCTATGTTGCGACATCAATAGTAACGCGTCACTCAAATGGCTTTGATACTCCGAAGCGATAGACGGAGAGAGTATCGATCACAATGTGATGAAGACCTTCTTCTTCGCCATGATGTGTGCGACGATGACCCAGAGGGCGGTGCCCCAGGCGGCTTCTAGTAGGCGGATGGAGTGTGTCCTCATTAGGGGTACTTTCCAGTGGAACGGGAACAGGTGGGCGGCGAGGGAGTGCCCGACGTAGAGCGCGATGGCGTTGAGCCCCGGCGCGCGGAACGGCGCCCCGCCCCACGCGCGCCACGCGTCCGTCAGCACGTAGCACACGCTCAGCAGCACCAGGCACACTGCTGACGTCACCAGCACGAACGACAGCGACCTGCGAATCATCATCATCATCAGCTCATATACGTCCCAACTGCTGGGGCACTGGCTTACCCTAAACTAGAGCGATAGGCCGCGAGTCAACCACCCTGGCCGAGTGCGGGTTGGTTGACTACACAACCTAAGCAATTCTTCGTAGGTTTGCAGGTTTCCTCACGATGTTTTCCTTCTCTGTTAAAGCGTCGAATAATCGTACATACGATTTTTCTAATTTGAAAAACTCAGTGGTACGTGGCGGGGTTTGAACTGGACAACCAGTTAGAGCATACGTAATCAGATATCAAAAAGACATTTTGAATAGGGTGGCTGGAAAGATTATTAAGAGTCTTTCTCCCATAGATATCTAGGTTTTAACCACTTGTCTTGTCTTTTAGGCTAGTTTTAGTATAACACGAGCGTCCGTACCGACCAATATTTTGTATGAAGCGGATCACATACGCGCGAATTTGTTCCGCAGCGATAGTCAGTGCCACACAAAATACAACCTTAAACTAGAAAACTGAAACTGTCCGGGATATTTACCATGTTGTGTTGTTTTAATAAGCTCCCGATATTTCGGCACTGTTGCATGCGCCATGATCACGGGTGTAGTTCACCCGTGATACAGGTGTAGTTATATCCCGGACAGTTTCAGTTTTCTAATGTGTGTAACCATGACAGTTTAAAATTTTATATATTCAACCTTAAAAGTTCCTGCAAGTTACATATGGGTCTGCACGGAGCAATCAGTACCGATGGTCAGTACTTCACTTACTTACCAAAGGTTCTTATTGATGGGTATAACCCCGTGCTCTCTAGAGAAGCCGGCGAGCAGCGCGCCGGACAGAGCGAACACCAGTGCCCAGGCGAGCCACCGCGACACACGAGACTTGTGCGAGCGCTGCAGCAGCACCGTGGCGCCCGCCTGCACGCCCAACAGCGCCTGCACCGCGGACGTCAGGCAACCTGCGACGGGAGAGACCAGTAGTACATAGGCATGTTAAACTGTTTAGCTGTAGGGACCAGTCGTTAATTTTTTTTTATATAATAGGCTAACAAGTTTGGAGGAGACCTTTGCCCAGCAGTGGGATGACATGGGTTATTAAAAAAATAAGGCTAACAAGATGACCTCACTCCACCTGATGGTAAGCGGTAGTGAGATCCAAATATGAGGTCGACAGGCACAATATACCATATTGAGCCTATCGCACTCACCCTGAAGGCCTGCTTAATTGCCGTTTCACGTCCCACCTATATATTATTTGTAATATTGATGATCCCGGGCTTGAAGAGCCTGGGATCATATTAGAGGGAAAGGGGGACGTGAAAGAGGAGACCATTGCTGCGGCAACAACGAGACAAGGCGCGGAATCTCGCATTGGTATTGAGCTGTGCGGGTCGGAGTTGGCCAGTCCGCCGAACGGAAGAGCCCCCGCACCACCGTTTCCACGGGTCTCCATGGCCGGCGGGCTGATCCGTTCCGCCCGTACAATACCACCGCTAAGACTCCATTGGTCCGGCGCTTGCCCCAACAATGGTCCCCCCGGGCTCCGGTTCGTACAGTGCTGATCCCGGAACGCCACCTGACCGAGAGAGGTCAGAGTCACTTGGCGGGCTTTACGAAACTGTATGGTGGAAACAGCAACCGGTCGACAAAATGTCTCCTACCAGAAGGCAACGGTCTCCGCTATATACTGACAATGAGAACACCATCTTGGAGCCCACCAGCGCTTGGAATACGGTTGACAGTCAACCTGACGCGGTACAGACCTGTGTCGTAAATGGAACGGATTACCGTCAGGCAACAAGGCAAGTTAGGTAGTGGGCGCTAGGAACGAAGAGCCTAAAATACACTTACGCGATGATTGACGATGAAAATGGTATTATATACCTAATCTAAAATAAAATTAAGTTATGGCTATACATAGTCAAACGTCCTGTGGTTCAATCTTGTGAGATCAGCAGTAGATAAATTTAAAAAATGAATTTACCAAGTAGTCCCTCGGGGTCGGTGGGGAGTCCCCCGTACACGCGACCGGCGTCGCTGTGCTGCAGCAGATGCGAGGGTCCCAGCAGCAGCCGGTCGATGTAGCCCGCCGCGCCGCCGCTGCACTCCGGCGCCACCCAGTCGTCGTGCTTACCGCCAGGGCCTAGGTAGCCTCTGTTGAAGGAGGAATATTTATCAAAAGTTGCTCAATAGGGTGTGCTACGCACGCAGATTAGCCAACCCTCCCTCCTATGATCCCGGGTTCTTCAGACAGGGCCTGAAACGGCATTTAAGCAGGCCTTCAGAGTGAGTGAGTGAAGCTCAATATGGTTTATTGTGCCTGTCAAACTCATATATGGATCTCATACACTTCTCGTCAGGTGGAGTGATAGATAGCATCTTGTTAGCCTTTTGTAAAAAAAAAGACAGTGTAGGTATGCTTCTAAGTTACACCAAATAATTCAGCCTACCGCAATGGTTGTTATGACAATCAGTTAGTCATATACCCCAAAATGGTCCACTACCTGACCAAATATTGTAGGCTGCAGAAATGGGGAGGTGATCTAGGTTCAGGATAACCACAAGGACTTTTGCTGAAGCCATCCTTTTTAAAATGCAGGTCGCTGAGTGGGGCTTGACCATCTTGTCCTTCAGCGCCTGCCCGTCGCCCTACTACATGCTACAGACAGGCTGCAGTCGGTACTGACGCGGGGCAGTCGGGGTGGTGCGCGGTGAAGGTGAGCGCGGTGTGCAGCGCCACCAGCGCCGCGGTCAGCGCCCAGCACCACGCGCAGGACGCCACGTCCTTCAGCGCCTGCCCGTCGCCCTACTACATGCTACAGACAGGCTGCAGTCGGTACTGACGCGGGGCAGTCGGGGTGGTGCGCGGTGAAGGTGAGCGCGGTGTGCAGCGCCACCAGCGCCGCGGTCAGCGCCCAGCACCACGCGCAGGACGCCACGTCCTTCAGCGCCTGCCCGTCGCCCTACTACATGCTACAGACAGGCTGCAGTCGGTACTGACGCGGGGCAGTCGGGGTGGTGCGCGGTGAAGGTGAGCGCGGTGTGCAGCGCCACCAGCGCCGCGGTCAGCGCCCAGCACCACGCGCAGGACGCCACGTCCTTCAGCGCCTGCCCGTCGCCCTACTACATGCTACAGACAGGCTGCAGTCGGTACTGACGCGGGGCAGTCGGGGTGGTGCGCGGTGAAGGTGAGCGCGGTGTGCAGCGCCACCAGCGCCGCGGTCAGCGCCCAGCACCACGCGCAGGACGCCACGTCCTTCAGCGCCTGCCCGTCGCCCTACTACATGCTACAGACAGGCTGCAGTCGGTACTGACGCGGGGCAGTCGGGGTGGTGCGCGGTGAAGGTGAGCGCGGTGTGCAGCGCCACCAGCGCCGCGGTCAGCGCCCAGCACCACGCGCAGGACGCCACGTCCTTCAGCGCCTGCCCGTCGCCCTACTACATGCTACAGACAGGCTGCAGTCGGTACTGACGCGGGGCAGTCGGGGTGGTGCGCGGTGAAGGTGAGCGCGGTGTGCAGCGCCACCAGCGCCGCGGTCAGCGCCCAGCACCACGCGCAGGACGCCACGTCCTTCAGCGCCTGCCCGTCGCCCTACTACATGCTACAGACAGGCTGCAGTCGGTACTGACGCGGGGCAGTCGGGGTGGTGCGCGGTGAAGGTGAGCGCGGTGTGCAGCGCCACCAGCGCCGCGGTCAGCGCCCAGCACCACGCGCAGGACGCCACGTCCTTCAGCGCCTGCCCGTCGCCCTACTACATGCTACAGACAGGCTGCAGTCGGTACTGACGCGGGGCAGTCGGGGTGGTGCGCGGTGAAGGTGAGCGCGGTGTGCAGCGCCACCAGCGCCGCGGTCAGCGCCCAGCACCACGCGCAGGACGCCACGTCCTTCAGCGCCTGCCCGTCGCCCTACTACATGCTACAGACAGGCTGCAGTCGGTACTGACGCGGGGCAGTCGGGGTGGTGCGCGGTGAAGGTGAGCGCGGTGTGCAGCGCCACCAGCGCCGCGGTCAGCGCCCAGCACCACGCGCAGGACGCCACGTCCTTCAGCGCCTGCCCGTCGCCCTACTACATGCTACAGACAGGCTGCAGTCGGTACTGACGCGGGGCAGTCGGGGTGGTGCGCGGTGAAGGTGAGCGCGGTGTGCAGCGCCACCAGCGCCGCGGTCAGCGCCCAGCACCACGCGCAGGACGCCACGTCCTTCAGCGCCTGCCCGTCGCCCTACTACATGCTACAGACAGGCTGCAGTCGGTACTGACGCGGGGCAGTCGGGGTGGTGCGCGGTGAAGGTGAGCGCGGTGTGCAGCGCCACCAGCGCCGCGGTCAGCGCCCAGCACCACGCGCAGGACGCCACGTCCTTCAGCGCCTGCCCGTCGCCCTACTACATGCTACAGACAGGCTGCAGTCGGTACTGACGCGGGGCAGTCGGGGTGGTGCGCGGTGAAGGTGAGCGCGGTGTGCAGCGCCACCAGCGCCGCGGTCAGCGCCCAGCACCACGCGCAGGACGCCACGTCCTTCAGCGCCTGACCGCATGCTCCCTGAACAAAATTAGAACGTTAAATTCGAAGTATAGACTGGACCTATTTGCCTCTGTAGGCCATAGTCCACTTCAGTTCACCAAAACTTAGTAGGTATGTAAGAAAATTCTACTGAAAGTTTTTCATTACGTAGGGTGTCATCCTAATACAAATATGGTCATGACAAAAAACAGAACTTACAAAATCTGATTGATAGATAATGATTTTCACGCAGCGTTTCCCATCCCACTATCAGCCCCGGATCTAGGATTTTTTAAAACTTAAGCACAACGTGGCACTGGTGCTACAAACCCTTAAAAACCTGCACCTGGCGCCACCACGAAACTGCCGCCTGAGGCAAGTACCTCCAATTACATTTTCCATTGCTAATTAGGTACATAAAGCTACAACTACAGCCGTAGTAAACAAACTCACCCTAGGCGGCGTGTAGTACTTGGGAGCGGTGAGCGCGTAGAATCCGGCTGCAATGAAGTACGACACCGCCAGCCGCTGCAGCACACCGAAGATCCGTAGCTCCTGGAGCATGTTGGAGCCGTATATCGTGTTCAGGCTCATCCCGAGGAGGAACATCATCAATGACCTCTGGAACAGGCAGGAGATAGGTTGAATACAGAACGTAGGTGGTCTATATGTACCTTGGTGTGTGAACTACCTAACATAAATTACGAAACTATTTTTGCAGTTACATTATGTACTTCTGTACACTCATCATATCTATCTATAGAATGTTGATATTAAAAAAAACATTGTAATTAGCTACTTATTGCCATCCAAATATATCTTCATTCCTTTTTCATTAATAATTATGGGAATAAACTGGACGCGTGGTCATAAAATGGAATTTAAATATTGAAATGCAATATTATCTGATTTCTTAAATAATATCTACACTTTATTTATTTCAATAAATATTAAGGGAACAGAGAGACGGGTCCATACACGATAACTTCAGAGTCACAAAAACCACACAATGTCTATTCGAACACAATTTAATTCATTGTGACGGCCCAAAATGCCTACCTAACTGGAACTTGGCATTAAAATAGTGGGCCGATTATTGGATAAGTGTTCTACAAACCATCCAGTTAAAGGTGGGTCTAAACTCCGAACAACGGTTTAAACAACAGCGATCTAGTTCATCGCTACATCAGCATTTGTTCGGTGTTATACGACCGAACACGTGACATTTGAACTCGTGTGCAACCGTTTGCGATCGATCGCTTCATTAAAATCAGTGTAAATCACGGAACGATCGCGACCGGGTGCACTCACAACATTTTAACATTAAGTTTAACATTTGTGGAACTTTAAATACAGTTTCAATTATTAACAGAACATAACATCTTTTAATTCAACGCTAGACAATCCCGAATCCTTCATTTTGGTCCTTCGAGTAGACCTCGCGTAACGGGATTAAGACAATACGTTTTAGTGACTGCCAAGTGAGGTGCGTGAACTAGTTAACATTGGTAAAGGATTGCAGTGCTTGGATTAACCACAACAGAGCTGGTGCGTACACCGACAGACGCACGCCGCGGAGAGCTGATTCAACGGCAACATCTGTAAGAACTTTCCTTTTTTATCTAACATTTACTAAGAAACATGGTAACGTTGGAATCTCAATACCAAGTCGCCCGGGAGATAGAGAGAGAATACCAGAATTATAAAAAGGATGGAGCTGACAGAAAAAACAATGTGGAGTATTTCAAGAGGCGTTGGAGCAGGATGGAAGAATGGTGGAATGAATTTCAATTCAATCACGACCAACTATTGGAAAGTATTAGCAGATCCGATCCATATTTTACGAGTCAACAGTATGAGAAAACTAAGGAGATTTATACAATATATAAAAACAATATAAACAGCGATTATCAAAAACTATTTCCATCAACATCGGTTGGAGAAGAAAAACAGAGCAATATCGAAACAGAGCAAAAAGATAAGGAGGAAGAGAAAGACGAGAGAAAGGAGCAACAAATAAAAAACCAGAGAGGTAGTGGCGAACGTGGATCTTTAAGTAAACTTGATGAAACATTACGAAGGCAGTGGGCCAACTTCAAAGCTTTTGCGAGAACAGTGTCGAACATAAACATAGAAATTATAACTGACAAGTGGGAGTTTGAGGACGCGCTAAAGTCCATAGAAGCTCGTTGGTCAGCAATCGATATGCTGCATTGGCAAATAGATAGTGAGTTAGACGGTAAGGACTTGGATTACGAAGCCAAGTTCACTAAGTATGAAACTCAATACAACACGCTAAAGAAACAGCTTAACAAAAAGATGTGGGCGGTATCACATAGGGAAAAATCAACCCCAAAAC